>JAOZJS010001055.1:0-14849 GCA_025882695.1 Amerodectes protonotaria | reverse complement strand
ACCGGCCAACAATGTCTGAGTGTTTAATTTCTTTTGGACATTATTCAATTAATCTATTCTACTTCTTTGTTTTGTTTTTTCGGGCGAATATCTTCTTCTTCTTACGTAATCTACATGTTTATTAGATTTGTTTGAGGGAGACGAACGAAGAAATTACCCTAAACATCTTTGTTTTCTCGAGCCACAACCACCACCGCCAACAACAACAACAACAATGCGACGACGACGATGCTTCAAGTATTTTGATTTTATAATAAGACATCACCATCGTCCGCATCATCATCATGGTGATTACCTGTTTATTCGGTCATTGATTCACTGGCTCTCTCGCTCATACTACCTGTTGATCTTCGCGGATTTACGCCGGATTCCACATCACGGAATTCCATGAATGAATTGTGCTAGATTTGAATTTTCTTCAATGAAGCGGATTCGCGCCGAAAACCAAACAACATTGAATCGAAACGATTTTATAATTCTAATAACAGGTGTCATCATCATATCATATCGTATCACAAGGAGACTAACAAGCCAACAAGTGGTGGCTTACACACACCGCACCACACACAGCAAGCACGCATCAGCAAGCGAGCAAGCGGCTAGCGGCACGCTGAACACAACGCACTGTGGCCAGCGTTGTGGCCACAGTTGCGTTCACTGACGCGCTCGCTCGCTCGCTGGCTAGTGTAACGTTCAGCGTTAAACGATGCACGGAGATACATGCCTTGAATGGGCGGCGAACCAATATGAGTCGAGCTGCCCTTGCCAGCGTTAAGCTGTTGCTGTGTTAGCTGTTGAGCCTGCCTCTTTTCTCTCTCGCTCTATCTCTCAGCTCTGTCTCTCAGCTCTGCTTTCAACACTGGCCACTGGTAAAGCTGTTGCTGAAGCGAGAGCGAGAAGGAGAGAGAACAAACACAAGGCAAATACATGCAATACACACCTCCCATTTTTTGTTTTGGTCAAGACAATTAGAACACGAACAACGCAACAGTGGCGGCAACAGCGTCGGGCTTCTTCTTGTTTCAAGCACATTTTTTAAGCGAAAAAAATAAAATCAAAGCAGGTTTTCTTCGTTTCAACCACTTCTAGCGCTACACTTTTTTTTTGGTTCAAGCAAAACACAACAAGCCAACGATCTTGATTCCACCATACACCAAGCTAAGCGCTATGCTCAGCGCTTACCCGCGCGTTCTCTCTCTCCCGCTCTCTCTCTCCCGCTCTCTATCTCCCGCTAGCCAAGCGCGCTCTCTCTCTCGCGCTTGTTAGATCGTGATCTTACCTTTTTCAGTCTTCTTCTTCTTCTCCTCGAAAAAAAAGATCATTCGGTCTAATGTTGGACAGCAGCCAGTTTCTTCAGTTTGCATCCAGCTTCGTTCGAGGTTCGAACGCACATTCACGAGCACGAACACGCACGCAAGCAAGAAAGCACGAAATTTCTTAAATCGTGCCCGAGTCTTGAATCACGATTTATCGATCTTCTGGTCCTCTCGCTCGCTCGTTCGCTTGCTCTTTCAACCTGTTGACTCTCTTGAGGGTACTATTCTGTATTTGATTTTGATTTGATTTGATTTGAATCTTCCACCAGCTTGGGTTAACCGAGCTACTTCTCGTTGTTGTGGATGATAATACCATCGATGTGTGTCACGTAAAATCGCGCCTCGAGATCGCGATTCGTGTGCTCGTGTTCCACGTCTTATTATTATTATTATCATCATTATTATTACTGACCATTGGCCATTGCGGTTCAGTTTTCGGTTTCATCACTACTGGTGTTGATTTGAAGATTCTCAGGAATCATTGTTTTCCTCTCGCAATTTGTGTGTCGATTAGATCATGAATCGATTCATGCATCCACCATCATCGACATCCACATCATCGACAATACCGGTGTAAATCAATCACGACTTTACAATTTTGTGGATTTATTAAAATCCATTATCATCATCATCATCCTACTTCCAAATCTACCATCAACAAGATCATCATCATCAACGCCATCACACGCCAAACACGTGTAAACACACACACACCTCCACACGCCTCGTTGTTGTAGGCGTAGTTTGTTGTTTGCTTATAGCCAGTGCCAATGCGCCAATGTGTCCACCCTTCCCCAATCAGTGTGTTAGTCTCGTTGGTGACAAAAAAAAATCATATATAGTGTGTTTGTGCGCGTGCGTGTAATTCTGTAATAAAAGGAGGTGTGGTTTAGGTGTGTGCCTCCTCCTTCAAATCATTGTCCAGTACCCATAATAATAATAATAATAATAATAATCGCATTCGCAATGATGCTCGCTTCCACGCCCAATTTGCTGCAAATGTGCAGGTAAGGTCTATTGTTGTTGTTGTATTGGTCCGTTGATTTGCGTTCGACATTGACATGCGTGATGTGATTACATAATTCGCACTCTCGCCTCTTCTTTACCTCCCTCCCCCTTTCGCCTTTCTACCTGTGGTGCTCTATTGTCATTGGGCTTAAGCTTACGTAACAGGTTACGTAACCCCCCAGTTCATTGATTTATGCACATGGCCGGATGTGCATCTTCACACTGGTTGACAGGATGATCTACAGGTTGAGGTTCTTCTTTTTTTGCTAGAAGAAGAATCCCACATCTCCACAGCACCACTAGAAGATACCTTCGTGGAAGCTCGTAAATATTCTTGTTGATTGGCTGCTGTTGTAGAATGTTTTGACTTGGCCATCGTATCTTTGGGCACTATAAATCTTTGATTTAGATTTATGTCCATCATCATCATCATCATCATCATCATCATCGTTCATCTATTTTGGCTTGTTGTCGTCGTCGTCGTCGTTCAGGAATCCACTTTCAGATTCAGATTAGGATTCAGATTCGGATTCTCCCTCTGAATGATTATTTATTGGTAACATTCTAGATTCTAGGAGGGCCCAGCCCTGGAATCTTCCAACGACGACCAAGATTAGATAAATTATTTTGATCACCGAATCCCACAATTCCCGGACCACTGCTACTACTATTTTGATCCTGGCAATGCATCAATAACCGAGGTGGTTGCGGTCATACACAAAGAGCGAGCGAGGGAGAGTGTAATTTAAATTCATTCAGATTTGGTTTTTGATTTTCAATTTTCAATTGCTCTAGTTTTGATGGTTGGTGGTGGTTTTGTTCTTTGAAAAAATTGATTTTTTTTTTCGCGCGAGCATCCCAAAATTGCACCTCATTGTGGTGGCGATGATGATCATCATCATCATCGTCATTATATTCTTCGGCCAACAATGGCTGACCGACTGCGTTCATCATCATCATTCTTCTTTTTTCTTGTCGGCTTCTGTCTTCATCATCATCATCATTTTTGATGTTGTTGTTGTTGTTTGTTTGTCTCGGATAACTGATTCTCTTCTATTTCAAGTTTGCCGAAACAACGTTCAGCCAGCCACAAACCGTAAATAGCCTCTGCTGGCCAACCACTGGCCCGATGATGATGATGATCAACCAAGCGGCCAAAATTGAATCAAAACCCAACAATAATTGAGTCATTTTGGCCGCTTCAAAGATGCTCTCGATGGTCGATTCGATTGGTTTACATTGAGATTCTCAATCAATCGCGCCAAGTGCCAACAACAATGATGATGATGATGGTTTTTTGTCTTCGTTTGTTGGTTGGACACAGAACGAGAGCGCCCAAAATTTCCGACCAACCAACCGGCCAAGAGTGTTGAGAGAGGAAATTGGCCAATCAAATCATTTCTAAGCCCCAAACACACGAGAACAAAACAAAAAATCAAACAAAAAGCGCGCTAGAATCAAGCTCGTTCATTATTTACATTGATCATCATCATCAACATCATTGTTCTACACGGGATGATCATCATAATAATCATTGATTGCGTGATGCATTGATTTCTATTATTGTGTGTCCAGTGTGATGTCCAGTGATGCACTGATGATCAGTAACAATCAGTTCAATTAGAAAATCAATTTAGCTGACAACTGAAAATATCAATCAATTTTTTTCGGCTGCTGCTTTCTTCCCAGAATCCTTGGCTCATCTTTGGATCCCTGGGATTCTTTGGATTCCTTGGATCCTGGATCAATGGTGATCCGAAGCCATTGGGCGACAGGTGACCACATCTAAATCCATTCAGTTTGATTGGTGGGTCAAAGGTGATGTTTCGAATTTCGGATTTCTAAAACCTGCAAAACACCTTTGACCACCACCACCACTGTGACCATGGAGGCTAAATCTTTATCCAAACTGATTAATGATTAATTTTAACATCCAAAGATTTATAAATCTTAATAAAAAGAGCTCCCGAAATCTCGAAATGGCAATTTTCTAAATGCTGTGATTGATGATTTTTGATCAATCGGTTTCTCTCTCGCTCTCTCTCGCCTTGCTTCTTTTAGAGAGTTCTTGATTACGAATGATTCGAATGATTCGGTTAGGTCAGGTTAAGTTGGCCAAAATATCAAGAATAATAATATTGATTGATCTCCAGGTGTGTGGGCCATCGAACGCCAGGATGGATGGATGGTAGAACAGGTTGCATCAATTTTTTTTTGTTGGTTTGTTGGTTTGATGGCGATGGTGAGAAGCCAATATGCAGATCTTGTGCGAGAGAGAGCTAATCTTGGCTGTGGTGCTTGAATTTTTGAATAATGCTTATTGATTTGGTTCTACCTGCTTACCTGTTGTGTGTGCTGTGTGCTGTGTGTTGTATAATAATAATAATAATAATTTACCTGAACTAATCGATCGATGTTTTCTCTTATTTTTTCTGCAGCTTTGACACCACCAAATCAACGAAAGGAGCTTCAAAGCTTCGTAGAGATTTGATCAATTCGGAGATAGCCAACCTAAGAGATCTATTACCATTACCATCATCAACCAGGCAACGTTTGTCCCAATTACAATTGATGGCATTGGTCTGTGTTTATGTTCGTAAGGCAAACTATTTCCAATATGGTAAGTGATGGCTGCTGTGGTGGTGGTTTTTTCTCAATCAATTTTGCCCCGACCAACCAACCAACCAACCAAAAATGTGCATCTGTCCGAACCTTGAGCTTCAAGCTTTCAAGCTTTTCAGCTTGTGCTTGTGCGCTTGTGTTTGTACGACCACTATGACTTTATCCGAAAGGCTTCCCTCTCTCTCTCTCGGTGGTGTGTCTTTCAATCATTCCATCAAACCAACCAAAAACCAAAAAAAAACCATTCGATCTTCGGATGGTTGACCGGTTGTTGTTGTCGTTCGTTGTCTTCTGGATGGCCTGTCATTGATCTTCGAAACACCACCGGCACCACCACCGCCAACTAAACCTTACGACAACCTGCGGTGGTGATTGTGGTGGAGGTTTTATCATCATCATCATCCGCCGAACGCCGTTCCAAACACACAAAACTCTCTGAAAAGCTGTCAATACTTTGCTGAGCAAGCTCAACCTAAAACTGAATAAACTGAAGCTAAAACAACAGCCAAATTTATATATTCAAAACCAATAACAACAACGACAGAATCAATAATGGTTCACAAATGTCAGGTTAGGCTGGCTTTTGGCTTGAAGTTAGGCTTGAATGTCTATTTCCACCGGCGGCCAATGTCTGAATCCTGAATGACAAGCCAACCTGACTGACTGCCTGCCTGGAGGATATTGGTAAAAAAGGGCCCCGAACAAAATCCTGCCTGAACGAACGAACGAACGATTGAATATCCAATATTGCTCCCTTGCACCTTGTGAACCTTGTTGTTGTTGGCGGCTACATGGTGTGCCACCAAAACCAAAGACACAGCGAGAGCAAGAGAGCGAGAGATTGTTTTTTGCTGTCTTCGTTCAAATGTCAGAAATGAATGACATTATAATATTGACGCGTACACATATTTTTATTGCGGTTGTGGCCATTGCATAATAATGCCGCACAAAACAAAAATATGGACATTGAACGAAAATCTGCGGATAATAATAATAATAATAATAAGCGAACAAGAGAGGCGAGAGATCGAGAGAATGCTGCTCAATTGAGAAAGTGAAAATCACCATTTCCATCATCATCATCATCATCATTCTTTGTCCTGTCCGCGCGAGCTCGCGTAAGCTTCGGGCTGTATCGTCCAGATATTGTCGTCGTCGACGTGTATTGTTGTGGCCAGATAAATAGATAGATAAACGCTCAAGATGTGGATAATATTGGATATCTGTGAGCCATAATTGTTTTATTGTGTGCGTGTGTGTGGATATCATTGAATCCACCATTCTTATTGAAGGCATTCGGGGCGCCATTTAAGCTGACATTGAAAATATATTGAAAAGTTTTCCACACACAGAGGGATTCACACACAAGGTCAATAGCTTGTTGGTGGTGATCTTGCTGAATACGATTGGTGCATTGATGTACGGTTTGCGCTCTCTCTCATTGGAAGATTTGGAAGGGCCGTCGCGTCCGCGCATTCGGACAAACAAAATGTTTTCTTCGGCGACCAATAGCGGTTGGATAGATTGGATACAGAGAGAGAATCGGATCTCTCTCTTGGAGTGAGTGTGTGAGGATAACAATGGACATTTGTGGTCTCTAATGGTCTCTAATGATAATGACCACTCTATTCATCGAGACGATAGCGAGATGAGAGAGAGAGGAGAGGAATAATAATGGTAAAAATTGAAACATTTTCAACATTTGATTTTGAAAATGAAATCGAAACATCCAAAGCGGCCGCCGTCGCAGTCGCCGCTAACATCATTATCCAATAGCGTTGCACACACACAGATTCCAATTCAAATCAATTAGATCCAATTTGACCATCATCATCATCATAATCATCATCAGCCTCGAGATGGTGTAGGGAAGGTCCGCGATTCGAGCGGAGGGGGCTCTCTCGCTCGCTCTCTCTCTTCAAATGTAGCCAAATGTTTTGCCTTGCCAATAAATCATCGGATCAACCATTACACTGCTTCTGCTCGAGAATTCAACCAATCAAATTAAATGAATGAATGAATGATGCGAGCCATAGTATAGTATAGTACAGGGACGAGCAACCTTTTTTTCTAGTCATCGGGTCAAATCATCACATTGGACCAATCACAGAGAGCGAGGGGAATATAGCTTCGTTGTCTCCTGATTAGGAGAGAGATGCGCTTGCGCATGGTGGGCGGAGCAAAAATGTTTAATGGGCGGGCCGTAGGTTGCTCACTCCAGGTATACACTGGTACTAGTATTTGAGCCGGTGAACGAACTTTGGTGCCGTGCAAGCCAAGGATTCGCTCGCTCGTTTCCGCTCAAACAAAAAAACGTCCAATCCGGTTAGCTTTAATCCTCTTTGACATACATATTCGCTCGCTAGCTATATGTGATGCGGCCCGGGGGCCTTGAACACCTTATTATTATTATTGAGCAGAGCACCCATTGTTGTTGTTCGGCGATTACTTCTTCATCTTCATCTTCTTCGACGTGTTCTCACACGCAACATTGATCTTGATCTTCATAAACGTTCGACGTTCGGTATTCTCCAAAAACAACAATTGAATAATCATCATCATCATGATGGCCAAGAAATGTGAAAGTTTGAGGTCGCGCGCGCGATCTCGAGCTTCATTCTTATTTCTCTTGAGCCTCGTTCTTCTTCTTCTTCTTCTTCTTCGTTCGTTGCTTTGTTTGAATGTCGCCGTCTTGGATTTAGTTCGTAAATGTTTTGTCCGTAAATCG
The DNA here is from genome assembly GCA_025882695.1 of Amerodectes protonotaria. NCBI lineage: Eukaryota > Metazoa > Arthropoda > Arachnida > Sarcoptiformes > Proctophyllodidae > Amerodectes > Amerodectes protonotaria. The sequence continues at coordinate 7,175 of JAOZJS010001055.1, read as the reverse complement.
TCCAGAAAAAAAATAAAAGGATAATAAACTGTTTGCCTTGAAGCAATCGCAAATCATTATCATCGTCTTCGTGGTCTTCGAAGCTCGACGACGACGACGAAGAAGCTTTTGACATTCTTCATCATCTTCTATTCTTCTTCTCCAAGTTCTCCAAGTGTGTGTGTGTGTGTGTGAATTTCGGTTAGATTTCTGCTGGAAAGCTTACACTTATTTTCCAGTGAAAACACACGCAGAAAAAAACAAAACAAAACTAGAACCATTTAACAGTCCTGTTCAGGCCGCGCATCATTGTTGTTATTTGATTTAGTTCCATTAAATTGCATCATAAGATGTGCACAAGTGTGAGCATCCAACAAAACAACAATAATATCATTGGTGGCTTCAGGCTCATCCACCATTGTTTCTCTCTCCTTTTAGCTTCTTCTTAAAGCAAGCAAGAAATGTATCCAACAAACGTTTTATTCACAATAATTTTATTATTATCATCATCCACTAACCATGGCCATGGTTTCGGATTGCCAAGAGTGCCAAGTGCTGGTCTTGTTGATTTTCCCGTAAAAAGATTATCGCTCTCTCTCGCTTGGTTTTTTTCTGGAAGCTTCGCGCGCGCGAGAGCGGTTGATTATTCGCTCGGGTAGCCAGCTTTTCGGGGTCACCCCGACAAAACAGCTTATTTAATCCGCGCGCATCAACAACAACAACCTTCAAAAAAGAAGAAGAAGGCAAATATACCCAAAATGATGCTTGCTTGAATGTGGATGCTATGAATGAACCAGCCAGGTATAGCCAGGTATCGCCAGGTAGCTAGCCACCAGGTAGAGAAGCGCGACCAAGATCAAAGCCCGGAGAGAGAGAGAGAGAAGAAGATCAAATATGATATTTAAATTTTTTTTTCAATTGTTGTTGTTGTTGTTGTTGGTCGGAGCCTAGGTGGAGCTGTCAAATTGAATTGTGATCCACATTATTCTTCTTCTTCTATTCTTCTGGCTTACCATGATTATCATTATTGTTGGTATTATTATTTATTTATTTATTTATACACGCACACACACACACATATTCACATTGCTTTTGTTATTGTTCATCCACTGATAATGGTCGAATGCCTACCATGGCCAGGTGAATGTGGCCAGGTAAATCTGGATCAAAATGCTGTATGATCACTATGCGTGTGTAATATGCTCCAATTCTTCTATATTTTGTTTTCGGCTAAAATGGGTTAACACACACACACACAAAAATTTGGTGGAGGACAATGTTATTTCCAGGTATATCCAGGTTAATTATATAATATATACACAATGGATGAATTGGATGCGGTTAAGTTGGCTTAACGCGCATGCGCACACCTGGTTGCGCTGGTTGTAGGTTTGGTTGGATCATTTCATTATGATTGTTCATTCTTTCGTTTTGGTTGGTTCGAAATGATGATAATCATCCGCATCATTTTATTACGTTTCCACCACTAATTTAACCATTCGTTTTGTTTTTCTCTCCCCCTCTCTCTCCCCTCCATCCGATTCGTCCATCACCACTCACCTGTAGCGTTTCGTAAGCAAAATGAATTGTTGCATAATCAACATCAGCATCCGCATCATCATCATCTGCATCATCATCACCATCATCTTCTTCATCAATCGCCAAACACCAATTTTGGCTTCTCAAAAGTAAGTGAGATTCGAATAATAATAATAATAAAATCAAGTGGATTTAATTGCTCCAAATGATGCGGCTGCTGGTGGTGATTTTTTTATTGATTTACGCGCGCGCTCGAGCTCGCACGTCATTACAATTAAATTATCCGATGATTGGTACCTAGGAGGACACACATACACAGAAAGCCAATGCAAGATGTGCTGATGCGCGCGCAGTGGCGAGAGAGCGAGCGAGGGATGCTAAGACGAGGACCCACCAAGAAGAATGGTGGTGTTCGCACCATAGAATTAGAGAATGGACACACACAAAAATGGTTTGGTTTCCATCAATTCCACCATTATGATGATCAAGATGATCATGGTGATATGGCCACCTTGAGATGTGTGTGATTGCGCGCGCTTGCCAGTGAGCGATTTTATTACCTTTTTCAATTGCTTTTTGTTCAATTGTTCTCTCCGCCACCTTCACCGAAGCGAGAGCGAATTTACCTGCGTGCGTGCGTGTGTGTTCCAATACTCTTTTTGTCCATTGTGTGGATGAGAATGATCTTGGATAAATTCGCTTGTGGATTTTGTGATGGATGCTACCAGAGCGCATGCGCGAGCATTATCAAAGAAAATAATTAATTAATTAATTGATTAATTAACTAATTCGTTTTGATTTCCAACTGTTTATCTTCTCCCCCCCCGTAAATCCAACGTTAATCCACATCGTTGTGATCCACATTGCTTACACACCTGTGATCCGCAAAAAAAACCAAGGCTTTGAGCGGATTTCTAATGATGATGACACAAAACGGAAAGCTGCTCTACATATCCGACAATGCAGCCGAATATCTTGGCCATTCAATGGTAAGTTTTCTTCCCCCTCCTCTTGATTGTTGATTGTTGTTGTTGTTTTAATTTGATTTGGATTTGATGCGGCTACTTCCACTGCGGTGGTGCTGACTTGAATCCTTAATCCATTCGTTACACATACACACTCGCAGGTATACACACATACAGGTATACACACAGGTATACTAATCAACACACACAATCCATTCGCAAGCATTATAGCATTATTAAATTATCCACAACAAAAAAATTATCCACTGGACTAGACTGGACTGGATGCGTTAATTAAGTTATACTTTCCAAGTCCACGCTTTTTGAAGCTTGAAGCTCGACTTGAGCGCTTCTTCATCAACATCCACACATCCACATCCACGGCAGCAACGATTTTTGTTGTTGTTGTTCTTCTTCTTGTTCATCCATATTCCAAGCATCTGTTCCATTGTTCAGTGTGTGTTTGTGTGATGGAAATAAGATTTTCTTCTTCTTCTTCTTCTTGTTGTTGTTGTTGTTTCTCGATGCTGAAGCATCTTATGATGATGATGATGGTGATGAACTTGGCGCCAGTTTTATGGCGTTTTCTCTTCATTGGCGTTGCCTTTACATTCAACCATTCATTCATTCAATTCATTCATTCTTTCATTAATTTCATTTCATTTATATTCCGAAGAATAAGAAGCAAAAGAACATTGAAAGCGAGCGAGCGAGAGCGAGAAACTTGGGAGTTTCGCTTGCGTGTGTGTGTGCGTCTGCGTGTGATTAATAATTGTAATTCGTCGATTAACCACTTTTTCATCTTCTTCTTCTTGTTCTTCGTTTTCGTACGATTCGTTCATCACCATTGATGAAAGTAGAACACAAGAGTAGAACAACCAAATTGACTGAATTGGCGCGATGTTTGACAGATGTGTTGGTTGGTTGTTTCGCTTGAATTTGGTGAACAACAACAACAACAACAGCAACAGGTGCATCGGGCGCCACAATCCAGCAAGCGAGCGGATCCTTGACAAAGATGATGATGATATTTGTGCTGGATGCACACCTTGCTTGCATCGCACACCGAGAGACACATCCACAGGTACCTATATCCAGGCGCCATCATCATCCGCATCATCTGCTGCTGCTGCTGATGTTGCTGCTTTCACCAGGATGCTTGCTTGATGTCAATTTTATTCATGGCTCGTTCTGGTGGGGTTGTTGTGTTGTGTATAGTAGTTGATTGGCTATAATTTCCATAACTTGATTTGATTTAGTATCCTGGCGAGAATCCTCGAGCGAGCCAGCCAGCGAGCGAGCGAGATCCGGGCGCAGAATGTGAAAAGATTTGGCGATACCTGCCCACCACACACACACAACCCCTTGATAAGTTTGATACCCTCGAGAGGTGCAACAACAACGACCAACAACCAATCAAAGGTTACCAAACAACTATCCACGGGATTCAAGGGATACCAACACACACACACAAGTACCCTTGATGCCCTTGATGGTGGTGGATTGTTGTCGTTGATTGTTGTCTTCGTTGTTGTTCGAAGTAATTTTACATTGAAATTTAATTGAATACATAAAATATGTGTATGGTGTGTGTGGTACAACTCCTTCTTGTTCTGCTTGTTGTGTGTGTGGATGCAACCTGTCCTGTCCGATGTCTATTCGATCTGATTCGTTAGGATAGATTGTATGTGCTGGTTAGGTTGGTTGGTTGGTTCAGTTTAGATGATGGTGGTGGTGATGGTTCAGCATCGGCATACAATGACAAATTAGAAAATCGTGATCTGGTAACCCCTGTCCAGGTTGCTCAGGTACACCTGTAGTAGGTTGTTGGTTGTTGTTGTTATTGAATAATGGCTAACAGGTTGTTACCTGTGTGTGTGTGTGTGTGATCGCCTATCTCGCTCTTCCTTAACGCTGGTTTGATTGTTGTTGTTGTTGCCTAAGAGATTGTCTTGGCCAACCAACAATGACCAAGACAAATGTTTCGGACAGGTATCATCATCATCAAGATTTTTGCAATGTTTGATGATGATTGGTTGGTTGGTCGCTGGTTGGTTGGCTTGAAGAAATTGACAAAAAAAATCCAGTATCGATTGTCAAAGTATCGATAGTATCGATAGTCAAAGTACCGATGGTATCGATTGTCCAAAAACAATCTACATCGGTTGTCACCAGCCTGTGTTTGCGAGTGTGTGCGTGTAAGTGTGATCTAGATTTGCTGTTGTCAGCTAATGTCGCTAGCGCGTAACTTGTTGCGTATAACAACAACAACAACAACAACACAATTTTTGGTATTGGTAGTCGGCTTTGTTCGTTCGATATGACGACGACGACACCACTGAAAACTCCACCTTTGCCCACAGTGTGTGTGCGCGTACACATGTTTTTCTGCATGTTAGCCTGTTTGTTCATCCACCATTTGTTGAACACAGCACAGCAATGTCCAATGTACAGCAGAAGAGAGAGGAGTGGGCACGTTCTTCGCATAGCTTTGGCCAATGCTTGTGTTGGTGTGTTCGTCTGTGACTGTGCGTATGCAGGCCAACCAAAGCGACCAGCGCTTTGCGCTATAACAGAAGGCACACTCTCTCTCACTCACACACAGACAGACACACAAGCACTGGCCAAAGCTGGCTCGCTCGCTCGCACGAGCACACACATAAAAGCTATGTGAGTCACAACTGATTTCTAGCCAGCCAGCCAGCCAACCAACCAATCAGAATTCAATATGGTGTGAGGTGGCAGGATTTTCGTCCCCAAAAAAAAGAAGAAGATAAATTCACACCTTGAAATTCATTCATTGAATGATTTCGTTCGTTGAGTTCGTCGCACTGTACAAACACGGATCTTCAAAAATGCTTCGAAAAAAAACACTTGTAAGGGCGCCATCATGTCTGGAATGTCTTGGACACCATTCGATGGCCAATTATCATCATGATGATCATCATCATCATCATGATCATGGTGTTTAATATTGGCCATTGGCGTCACGAACCGCCTCACTGTGTGTGTGTGTGTGCATCAATGCACCGGTTTGACCAGTTCGGGATTGCTTTCGGGCTGGCCTTGATTTCCAGGATTTCAGGATCCAGGATTCCGCTTTGACCTTCGCTGGACCTTCTCTGGTGAAAGTTCATCGATGTGGCCAAAGACGTTAATCTGTGTTTGGTTTGCGGTTCTTCAGCTTCAACTTCAACCATTTTTTCATTGTAATTGGTGTGGTAACTTCATGGTAACCCCTCAGCCAGCCAGCCTAATCAACCTTCTCGATGTCTCGACTGTCTCTTGTACGAGTGCGAATGCGAGTGCGAGTGTGTGTTTGTACGCGATCCCGGAACTCTCGTGGTTGATCACGATCTTTTGACGACCCAGTGTCTGATTTAACACATCCACAACTGTTGGTGTGTGAGTTAGTGAATGAGTGAGTGAGTGAGTGAGAGTGAAAGACACATTAATTGAGTTGCGGAGAGCGAAACCAAGAAACAGGACAGTGGAAACATCGAAAGCCGCCATCGATCCAAGCAGTGATTTAAAAGGTATCCCATTCATAATAATTGTTACCTGGTTGTTCACCTGTTGATCATGATGATGATGATGATCATCTTGGTGACCTTGTAGATCCGCTGAATCCTTGTAGATCTAATCTCGCAACGAAATGCAACCCTCAATGTATCATCATCATGATGATCATCTTCATGGGATGACCAGAACCATGATGGCCACTTGAAATTACGGCCATTTGAATCCACCACACCACAACTACCTGTGTTTTGTGGCTACCGTCCATCGACGACTGTACAACTGAACAATGATAATAACAACGACGACGATGATGATGATGATTTTTCTTGTTTCAGGAGGTCACACAGGTAGCAACGGCCACGGGTTTTGGTTGGCTACAAGGTTGGCTGGCCCCGACACTAACTAGCTTAAGCGCAAGCGAGCGAGCCAGCAATCGTTCGCTTGCCTAGCTAGCTCGCTCGATCGCCGGGTCTGTGTGTCCCGCGAGTCGTCTGGCTCCGTCGGTCCTATGTCTTTGAATATTTGTTGTTGGCTACAACAACAGCAACAAGCTTCTTCTGGGTTTAATTAAACGGTGAGCAGGAGATCACCACACACACACACAGACGAGCGCGTGAAACAAGATCAATAACGACGACCAGAGTGTCGACTTTGGTCCGCGTCGTCGTCGTCGTCGTCCAAGACACCATCGATCGATCGATCGCTGATGATGATGATGATGAAAATTATATTTTCATTTTCCATAAAAAATAAATCCAGGTAAATTAATTATTATTAAAACCAAAAAGAGCTGCTAAATGGCCAACCAATCACAATCGCACAGGTATGATGCGCGCACGCACACCGACCAACCAACCAGGATTTAAATGTTTTGTAATTGATGCAAACCAACCAACTGCAGACCCCAGAACAAGATTAGCCTACGACGACGATTTGAATGATCGACGATTGGCGCCAAATTGACGGGGATTCAGGCGGATTGAAAATGATGATCTTTTTCTTCTTCTTCTCATTTACCTGCGAGGTGATCTTCATTCTTCATTCTTCTGCTCTCCTTCTTGTGTGTTGTGTTGTTGTTGTTGTTCGCTGGTTGGCGGCGGCGGCGGCGTCTTTTTACCTGGTGTTTGATTATTATTATTATTATTATTATTTTTTGATATTTTTAATGAA
>JAOZJS010001054.1:0-14854 GCA_025882695.1 Amerodectes protonotaria | reverse complement strand
TGTAGGCAACCGGAAGCAAACAGCCCACCCCGTCCTCCCATGCTGGAACTGGCCGCCGGTATTAAGGGGGTTAAAAACACCCCCCCAAAGTCGTCGGCCACGACGACAACCCAAACTATTCTTCGTCCGGATTGCTGTCTTGCTGGTCGTCCGGCTGATCCAGGCCTTTGGGCGGCGGCGGACGCTTGCCGATCGTCACGGCCACGTCGAACGGATGGCGCTTGCGCACGAGATGCACCTGCACCGACGTGCCCGGCTTGATCTGCGCGACCGTGTTCAGCAGCTTGGTCGTGTCCGCGATCGGCGAACCGTCGATCGAAACCAGCACGTCGCCCGGCTTGATGCCGCCCTTGTCCGCCGGACCACCCTGCAGCACGCCCGCCACGATCACGCCCTGATCCTGGTTGAGCCCGAACGATTCGGAAATCTCGGGCGTCAGATCCTGCGGCTCCACGCCGATCCAGCCGCGCGTGACGGTACCGTTCTTGATGATGCTTTCGAGCACGTTGCGCGCGGTCGAAACCGGAATCGCGAAACCGATCCCGAGCGAACCGCCTGAGCGCGAATAGATCGCCGTGTTGATGCCGAGCAAATTGCCGTTCACGTCGACGAGCGCGCCGCCCGAATTGCCGGGGTTGATCGGCGCGTCGGTCTGGATGAAGTTCTCGAACGTGTTGATGCCGAGATGATTGCGGCCGAGCGCGCTGATGATGCCCATCGTCACGGTCTGCCCGACCCCGAACGGATTGCCGATCGCGAGCACCACGTCGCCGACGCGCGCCTCGTCCGACCGGCCCAGCGTGATCGCGGGCAGGTTCGGCAGGTTGATGCGCAGCACCGCGAGATCGGTGTCCGGATCGCTGCCGATCAGCTTGGCCGTGGCCGTGCGGCCGTCGGCGAGCGCGACCTTGATCTGGTCCGCTCCATCGACCACATGCTGGTTCGTTAGAATGTAACCTTCCGTGCTCACTATCACGCCTGAGCCGAGATTCTCGGCGGGCTGCCGTTTCGGCGCGTTCGACGAATGGCGGTTGCCGAAGAAATAACGGAACAGAGGATCCTTGGCGCGCGGATCGACGGGCGGCGTGCCGTCCTTGCTCGAAAACACGTTGACGACCGCGGGCATGGCCTTCTGCGCGGCATCCGCATAGGATGCGCGCGCGGGCGCGCTGCCGAACCCGGAACGTACCTCGTTGAGCGCGACGACCGCGCCGCCGGGCTGACCGCCGAGCTGCGCCTCCCGGTTCAGCCACGGTCCCAGCCACTCCGGTTTGAGCGTCGCGGTGATGAACAGCAACGCGAGCAATACCGTCAGCGCCTGGGCGAAGAACAGCCAAAAGCGTCTAAGCATTTGAAATAAGAGGTGTTTATATGGACCGGATCGAATTGGAATTGTACTTGAACAACGTGATGGAAATAGGCCGATTCAAGGACTATTGCCCGAATGGCTTGCAGGTGGAGGGCCGCCGCAAGATCGAGAAGATCGCGACCGGCGTGACGGCCTCGCTGGCTTTCCTCGAACGCGCGCTCGAATGGGGCGCCGATGCGGTGCTCGTGCATCACGGCTATTTCTGGCGCAACGAGCCGCCGCAGATCACCGGCCGCAAGTACCACCGCCTGAAGCTGCTGCTCGCCAACGATCTGAACCTGTTCGCCTTCCATCTGCCGCTCGACGCGCAGCCTCAGTTCGGCAACAACGCGCAGCTCGGCGAGCGCCTGGGCCTGATCGCGGACGGCCAGTTCGGCGACCAGGGCCTCGGCCAGATCGCCACGCTGCCGATGCCCGTCTCGCTCGAGCACTTCACCGCCAAGGTCGAGCGCGTGCTGAACCGCGCACCGCTCGTGATCGGCGACCCCGACCAGCAGCTGCGCCGCATCGCGTGGTGCACGGGCGGCGCGCAGAGTTATTTCGACGCGGCCATCGAGGCCGGCGCGGACGCGTACTTGACCGGCGAGGCGTCCGAGTTCGTGACCCATGCCGCGGCCGAGAGCGGCGTCGCGTTCGTCGCGGGCGGCCACCACGCGACCGAGCGCTTCGGCATCCAGGCCCTCGGCCGGCTGCTCGCCGAACAATTCGGGCTCGAACACACGTTCATCGACATCCACAACCCGGTCTGACGCGCGCGGCGTCCCGACGCGCGTTCGGGGCGCATGTCGCGGGCGCTAACGTTTACCCTTATCATTCAAGGCTTTGCCGGATTTTTCGGATTCCGCCCTTGTATCTTGCCCCCGCTTGCGCGCACACTTACGCCTGCTTATCCATGATCGTGACGGGCTTGCCTAAGCGTCTATGGAGCCTTTAATGCAAGACGACGATACCAAACCGGGTGTCGAACAAGGCGTCGACCACCGGCGCCGGGTCTGGCTGATTGCGACTTCTGCCGTCGGCTGCGCGGGGTGCGCGGCCGCCGTGGTGCCGTTCGTGGGTTCGCTGGCCCCGTCCGCCAAATCGCGCGCGGCCGGCGCGCCCGTCGAAGTCGACGTCGGCACGCTCGAACCGGGCAGCATGATGACCGTGGCGTGGCGCGGCAAACCCGTCTGGGTGCTGCACCGCACCGACGCGATGCTGGCCGACGTGAAGCGCGCCGATCCGTTCCTCGCCGATCCCCACACCGAACACCCGTACTCGATGCCGCTGCCGCCGTATTGCGCCAACGAGTACCGCGCGCGCGCCGACCACAAGCAGATGCTCGTGGTCGTGGCCGTCTGCACCCATCTCGGCTGCACGCCGACCCAGCGCTTCACGCCGGGCCCGCAGCCCAATCTGCCCGACAATTGGCCGGGCGGCTTCCTGTGCCCGTGCCACGGTTCGACCTACGATCTGGCCGGGCGCGTGTTCAAGGACAAGCCCGCGCCGCAGAACCTCGACGTTCCCCCTTACATGTTCGGCCCGAACGGCACGCTCGTGATCGGCCGCGACGAACGAGGAGAGGCATGATGGCGGCCGAGCGGCAAGAAACGGGCGGCAGCGGGCTGAGCGGCTGGATCGACGCGCGCTTTCCGTTCACGGTCACGCTCAAGCGCCACGTGACCGAGTACTACGCGCCGAAGAACTTCAACTTCTGGTACATCTTCGGTTCGCTCGCGCTGCTCGTGCTCGTCAATCAGATCCTCACGGGCATCTTCCTGACCATGAACTACAAGCCCGACGCCACGCTCGCGTTCGCGTCGGTCGAGTACATCATGCGCGAGGTGCCGTGGGGCTGGCTGATCCGCTACATGCATTCGACGGGCGCGTCGCTGTTCTTCGTCGTGGTCTACCTGCACATGTTCCGCGGGCTGCTGTACGGCTCGTACCGCAAGCCGCGCGAACTCGTATGGGTGTTCGGCTGCATGATTTTCCTGTGCCTGATGGCCGAAGCGTTCTTCGGCTATCTGCTGCCGTGGGGACAGATGTCGTTCTGGGGCGCGCAGGTGATCGTCAACCTGTTCTCGGCGATTCCGTTCATCGGCCCCGATCTCTCGCTGTGGATCCGCGGCGATTACGTCGTGTCCGACGTCACGCTGAACCGCTTCTTTGCGCTGCACGTGATCGCGATCCCGCTGCTGCTGGTCGGCCTCGTGGTCATGCACATCGTCGCGCTGCACACGGTCGGCTCCAACAATCCCGACGGCATCGAGATCCACGACAAGCTCGACGCGCGCGGCGTGCCGCTCGACGGCGTGCCGTTCCATCCTTATTACACCGTGCACGATTTCTTCGGCGCATGCGTGTTCATGATGATCTTCGCCGCGATCGTGTTCTTCGCGCCCGAGATGGGCGGGTATTTTCTCGAGGCGAACAACTTCATCCCCGCCAATCCGCTGCAGACGCCGCCCGAGATCGCGCCGGTCTGGTACTTCACCGCGTTCTACGCGATGCTGCGCGCGACCACCGATCCGTTCAAGGACGTGCTCATGATCGTGATCGCCGTGCTCGGCGCGTTCGCGTTCGCACGCGCGCGCGGCCGTGGGCGCTATGCGCTGCCGGTACTTGCAATGGCGATCATCGCCTTCATGTACCTGACCCAGGCGAAGTTCTGGGGCGTCGTCGTGATGGGATCGGCGGTTCTGACGCTGTTTTTCCTGCCGTGGCTCGACCGCAGTCCCGTCAAGTCGATCCGCTACCGGCCCTTGTTCCACAAGGTGTTTTTCGGCGTGTTCGTGCTCGCGTTCCTGATCCTGGCGCTGCTCGGCACGCAGCCGCCGTCGCCGGGCAAGACGCTGGTCGCGCAGGTGTGCGCGCTGATCTATTTCGCGTTTTTCCTCGGCATGCCGCTGTGGACGCCGCTCGGGTACTTCAAGGCGCCGCCCGAGCGCGTGCGCTTCAAGGCGCATTGATGCGGAGGCTCGATGCAACGATCCCCGCGCCTACCGCGCCCATTGCGCTTGCCGCCCCGCGACGGGCGGCCCGGCGGAGGCTGAGATGAAATCCTGGCTCACTGCGCTGACCGGCTTGCTGCTCGCGTGCGCGTGCGCGATGCCGGCCGCGCGCGCCGACGGCGATTTTCCGCTCGACCGCGCGCCCGATAACACGGAAAATCTCGTTGCGCTGCAACGCGGCGCGCAATTGTTTGTAAACTATTGTTTGAATTGCCATAGCGCGCGCTTGATGCGCTATGACCAATTGAACGGCATCGGCATTTCGAATCGGCTGATCGAAGCGAACCTGTTATTTGCGGCCGATAAGGTCGGCGATCCGATGAGCGTCGCGATGCGGCCCGCGGATGCCAAGAACTGGTTCGGCGTGGCGCCGCCCGATTTGTCGGTCGAGGCGCGCGCGCGCGGACGCGATTGGCTGTATACGTATTTGCGCAGTTTCTACCGCGACGATACGCGGCCGACCGGCTGGAACAACGCCGTGTATCCGAACGTCGCGATGCCGCACGTGCTGTGGGAATTGCAGGGCGAACGCGTGCCGAAGTACCAGGACCAGACCGACCCCGAAACGGGTGAGAAAATACGTCGTTTGGCCGGCTTCGAGCAGCTGACGCCCGGGAAGTTGTCGCCGGTAGATTATGATACGGCCGTGGCCGATTTAGTAGCGTACCTGAACTGGATGTCCGAACCGGTGCAGCAGACCCGCAAGCGCCTCGGCGTTTGGGTGTTGTTGTTCCTCGGCGTTTTGACGTTTTGTGCGTGGCGGCTCAATGCCGCCTACTGGAAAGATATCGAGTAAATGCGCCGCTAGCGACGGCGCGGGGCCAGCATGGGGCGGACCGGGAGGTTCGCCGGCGTGCCGGCTCGCAGCTTTTTGAGGAAATGTGCATATGATGGTTTTGTATTCCGGCACGACCTGCCCGTTCTCCCAGCGTTGCCGGCTGGTGCTGTTCGAGAAGGGTATGGATTTCGAAATCCGTGACGTCGATCTGTTCAACAAGCCGGAAGACATCGCAGTGATGAATCCGTACGGTCAGGTGCCGATTCTGGTCGAGCGCGATCTGATTCTGTACGAATCGAACATCATCAACGAGTATATCGACGAACGCTTCCCGCACCCGCAGCTGATGCCGGCCGACCCGGTACAGCGCGCGCGCGCGCGCCTGTTCCTGCTCAACTTCGAGAAGGAATTGTTCGTGCACGTGAGCACGCTCGAGAACGAGAAGGGCAAGGCCGCCGAGAAGAACCACGAGAAGGCGCGCCTCGCGATCCGCGACCGCCTCACGCAGCTCGCGCCGATCTTCCTGAAGAACAAGTACATGCTCGGCGAGGAGTTCTCGATGCTCGACGTGGCGATCGCGCCGCTGCTGTGGCGTCTGGATCACTACGGCATCGAGCTGTCGAAGAATGCGGCGCCGCTGATGAAGTACGCGGAACGCATTTTCAGCCGTCCGGCGTACATCGAAGCACTGACGCCGTCGGAAAAGGTCATGCGCCGTTAAGTTGTAGCATAGGAAACGTGCGGTCCGCGCCGAGCGCGCGGGGCGCCGTTTCCATATGAGGATGCAGATGCAAGAGACTTCCACCAAGCCTTATCTGCTGCGCGCGCTCTACGAGTGGTGCACGGATAACGGTTATACGCCGCATATCGCGGTGCGCGTCGATCGTCAGACGCGGGTGCCGCGCGAGTTCGTGCGCGACGGCGAGATCGTGCTCAATATCAGTTTCTCGGCGACTAGCCAGTTGAAGATCGGGAACGAGTGGATCGAGTTCACGGCACGGTTCTCGGGCAAGGCGCATAAGATCGAAGTGCCGGTTTCCAACGTGCTGGCTATTTATGCGCGCGAGAACGGGCAGGGCATGGCGTTCCAGGTCGAGGCCACGGATGCCGATGCTGCGGGCGATGTCGAGCTCGATGACGAGGCTGCGTTTGCCGCGGCGGATGCGGCCGAGCGTGGTGCGCCTGCGTTGAGTTTGGCCGAGAGTAGCGCTGACGATGCGGACGACGATGTGCCGCCCGCGCCGGCTCCCGAAGGCGATGGGCCGAAAGGCGGACGGCCGCGGTTGAAGGTGGTCAAATAAGCCGCGAGTGAGGTAGAATCGCGGGCTTGCTCGTGATTGCAGACTGCGTTTGTGTCGCGAGCCTCGCATGCGCAGTTCATGTGCATGCGCGCTTATGCCGGCTTAGCTCATCAGGTAGAGCAGTTGATTTGTAATCATCAGGTGGCGGGTTCGAGTCCTGCAGCCGGCACCAAATAAAACAAAGGGTTACGTGAATCTCACGTAACCCTTTGTGCTTTCTGGGCGACGGGAAGCACGACCCTCAAGCCAACTCCTGCCGGCTCCGATCCTTAACGAACATCAGTGCGACAAAGCTAATCGCAGCCGCCGCCGTCAGCCAAATCCCAATCGACAGCTTGTTCCCCGTGTAATTAACAAGCGCCGAAACAATAGCCGGCGTGAACCCCCCAAAGATCGCCACCGCAAACCCATAAGTAATCGCAGTCCCCGTCGACCGAACCCGCGTCGGAAACAATTCCGCCAGCAGCGCCGAAGCCGGTCCCGTATAAAGCGCCATCAACAGCGCCAATCCGCACTGCAATGCAATCAGCGTCCCCCCAGTCGGATGCTGTGTCAGATACAAAAACGCCGGATATGGATAAATCACCAGTCCGACCGCCGCGACCATCATCACCGACTTTCGCGAATACCGATCCGCGAGCTTTCCCGCGAGCGGGCACAGCATCACGATCACCCCGACCACGAACAACGCGAGATACGCATTCGCCTGCGGGATGCCCAACGTCTTGAACGCAAACGTCGGCATGAACAGCGTGACATAAGTACTGACGGTCCAAGCGATCACGACGCCGATGCCGACCACCACGTCGCGCCAATGCCGCTCGATCACCTGCTTGACCGGCGCGCTATGCGCGGCTTCCTTCGTATGCGCCGAAAACATCAGCGGATCGACCACGCGCTTGCGGATATAAAACCCGATCGGCGCGATCACGATGCCGAACAGGAACGGCAGCCGCCACGCCCACCGATTGACCTCATCGGACGCAAAAGCCGACGTCACGATCGTGGCCAGCAACCCGCACAACAGAAAAGCCCCTCCCTGCGCGAGCTGCTGAAATGCCGCGATATACCCGCGCCGCGCGGGTGGCGCGTATTCGACGAGCATCGCGAGCGCACCGCCAATCTCGCCGCCCGCCGACACGCCCTGAATCAAACGTGCCGCGACCAGTATCACCGGCGCCGCGACGCCTATCGCCGAGAACGGCGGACACAGCGCGATCAGCAGTGTGCCGAGCGCCATCATCAGGATCGTCAGTGTGAGCGCGGCTCTACGTCCGGCCTTGTCGGCGTAGCCGCCGATGATCACCGCGCCGAGCGGCCGCGCGAGAAAGCCGACGCCGAACGTCAGCAGCGTGGCCAGCAGCGAAATGAACGGGTCCTTGCTCGGGAAGAACGCATGCGAAATCTGGACGGCGAATGTGGAAAAGACGATGAAGTCGTACCATTCGAGCATGTTGCCGACGCAGGCCGCGGCAATGGCTCGGGTGCTTGAGGTGGAAGTGGAGACGGCATCGGGCAGCGCAACTGAAGGCATACGTGACTTCTCCTAGTCGTGCGGCAGAACCGGCGCCCAGGATGCCGCGCGTGGCGAGCATGAGCGGCATGAGCGAGCGCCGGTGTCCGCCGTGAAGCGAGCCTCCCTCCCGTTCCAACAACTCGTACGTTGGGGACGATTCGTACGAAGGATGGAGGCGATGGGGGAACTATGCCTCCGAATCGGCCGCCGCGCCAAGCGAATCAAATTCCTATTTCCCCAATACGGGAATAGTCCGTTTCGCCGCGCTCGGGAACAGCAAC
The DNA here is from genome assembly GCA_025882695.1 of Amerodectes protonotaria. Taxonomy (NCBI): domain Eukaryota; kingdom Metazoa; phylum Arthropoda; class Arachnida; order Sarcoptiformes; family Proctophyllodidae; genus Amerodectes; species Amerodectes protonotaria. The sequence goes on along the minus strand of JAOZJS010001054.1, from coordinate 6,616 downwards.
CACGTCGCCAGCGCTATTGCCCCCGCACAAGCCCACATGCTCACCCAGCTGTTGCCGGCGCCGAGCAGGTGGGGGATCACCGCGGGCGTCAGGAAATAGGCTAGAAACACGAGCGTATTGGTGAGCCCGAGCGCGGTGCCTGCGCGCTCGGCACCCGCTTGCGACGCGAGTTCCGCATACGCCACGCCGTGCCACGACGAAATCGCAATCCCGGCCAACGCCACGCTGGCCATGACCAACGATGCGGGAACCGCGTCCCCCACCGCGCTGCACGCGACGAGCGGGATAAAGCTGAGCGCCGCCAGGATCACGTTGGCGCGTATCCAGGCCGGCCGGTTGCCGTGCCGATCGGTGTAGTGCCCGCTCCAGATTCGCGCGGCCATCGCGCCGACTTGCACGGCGCACAGCGTGAGCGAAATGCCTGTCAGGCCGACATGAACCGCATCGTGCAGGAACACGGACGCGAAACTCAGAATCGCGAACTGCGGCGCGCATAACAGCCCGATGGCGGCGGCGATGCGCCAGACGCGCAGCGAGCGCAACGGACTGTGCGCGGCCGCGAGATGGCGTTTGTCCGACGCGGGCGCGGCATCGGGCGGCTCGTGCAGCCACAGCCACGTCAAGACGCCCGACGCCCCGCAGAACAACGCAAGCACGCCATACACCAAGCCGAATCCGTAATGCACGGCAAGCGCGGGCAGCAACAAAGCGCCGAGTCCGCCGCCCAACGGCACGGCCGTCTGCCGGATGCTCATCGCGAGTCCGCGTTCTCTTTCGTGAAACCAGCGCATGATCGCGCGTCCGCTCGCGCCGTTCACGCTCCCGCCCGCGATACCCGTGAGCCCCATGCAGATCATGGCTGCGGTCAAGGACGGCACATGGCGCGAGCTTGGCGCGATGAACAGCGCCGTGAACAGCAGGATCAGTGCGGTCGCGCAGAGGCCCGCGAGCAGCACGCGCCTATCGCCCCAGCGGTCCGCGGCCGCGCCCCACGGCAGTTCCGAGAGCGCAGTGCCGATGCCGAGCGCGCCGAGCAGCAGCCCGAGCCCCGCGTTGTCGAGCTGATACGCGCCGCGCAGCCACACGGCGGTCGCGGGCAGGCCATTCGCGGCGGCGATGAAGCTCGCGTTGGCGGCGACGCCGACGCCGAGCACTTTCCAGCGATGCGCGCGCGCCGAAACCGGGCGTGCCGCGGCGAGGGTACTTTGAACGGATGCACAAGATTCCGGCATGACGACCTCGCAACCGGGTTGACCAGGCCGCAGTATTGCAAGCATCATTCGTATTGAAAATCGGAAATTTCAGGATCGATCGTTTTGAAATTCAGGATGATTGCATGGCGAGAATGAACCTCGATACGGCCGCGCTGCGCAGTCTCGTGGCGGGCATGGACCTGGGCAGCTTCGTGCGCGCGGCGGACCGGGTAGGGCGCTCGACTTCGGCCGTGAGCGCGCAGATGCACAAGCTCGAAGAGGCGGCGGGCGTGCCGCTGTTTCGCAAAGCGGGGCGCACGCTGGCGCTGACCGAAGCCGGCGAGTTGATGCTCGGCTATGCGCGCCGGCTCGTTGCGCTCAACGACGAAGCGGTGGCCGCGGTGCGCGGCGTGGACGTTTCGGGCGGTGTGCGGCTGGGGCTGCAGGAGGAGTTCGGCGAGGCCATTCTGCCCGGCGTGTTGGGGCAGTTCGCGCGTGCGCATCCGAAGGTGCGCGTCGAAGCCGTGGTGGCGCGCAACCACAACCTGCTCGAACGCGTCGAAGCGCGCGCGCTGGACCTGGCGCTCGTGTGGGGCTGCGAAAGCTACGACGGCTCGTTGTGGAAAGCCGAGCAGACCGTGGTGGACGAGCCGGGCCTATGCTGGATCGGGTCGGCTACCGTGCCGTTGCGCTTGGAACCGGGCGAGCCGATTCCGCTCGCGACGTTCGATCGGCCCTGCGTGTTCTACGACACGGCAACGGCCGCGCTCGACCAGGCAGGCATTCCTTGGCGGGTGTCTTTCACGAGCCCGAATCTCGGCGGCTTATGGGCTGCGGCCACAGCGGGTCTTGGGCTTGTGGTTCGGACTGCTTATGGTATTCCGGCATCCGTGAAGCGGCTCGATGCCGAAGCGGAAGCGCTGGATTTGCCGCCGCTCGGTTCGATACCGCTCGTGTTGCTGCGCGCGCCCGGGCCTACGTCGCCGGCCGCGGAGCGTTTGCTCGACATCATGCTGGAGGTGCTGGAGAACGAGCGCGGTTGAACGGCGGCGGAGTCGCGCATTGCTTTGCGGATTTCGAACGGTCTCAACGTCGAGTTACCGCCGCCGCATCGCCTTCCGATAAGCCGACGGCGTCTGCCCCTGCCACTTCTGAAACGCGTGCGTGAAGCTGCGCCGCTCCACGTACCCGAGTTTGATGCCGATGCTTTCGATATCGAGCTCTCCGCCGCGCAGCATCTCGCACGCCATCTCGTGACGCACCTTGGCGACCAGATCGGCATACGTGTAGCCCTCGGCATGCAGCCGCCGCTGTAGCGTGCGCGGGTGCAGGCGCAGCACGCCGGCCACCGCCGTCATTCCCTCGTCGAACAGATCCAGGCGTTGCCGCAACGCCTCTTCCACGAGCATCCCGACGGGCGGCGCAATGCCGTCGCCGAGCAGTTTCACTCGGATCTCCTCTTCGGCATGCGCATGCGCGATGGGCAGCGCGCCGGGCAGTTCCCCGTCGAGCGCACGGCTGTCGAAGATCATCTGATTCGCCGGCGCGCCGAACGCGACCGCGCAGCCGAACCACGCGTCGTAGCTGCCTTGCGGCGCACGTGCTTCGTGCGCGAATTGCACGGACGTGAAGACGCGCACACCGGGCGCCAGCAGGTTGCAGATATGCGCGACCACGGCGGCGATCAGTTCGACTACGGCGGGATGATCGGCATAGCGGCGCTCGGGATCGTCCACGTGCACGAGCAGCGACGCATCCGCGCCGTCCTCGATGCGCTCGAAGCGGAACGAGCGGTGAATCAGGCTTGACGCCCAATCGAGCACGAGATTCATGTCGCGCAGCGTCTGGGAACTGGCGAGAAACGCGCGCACCGCAGGCTGTCCCTCGAAATTGAAGACTTCGGCCAGCGCGAACGGGAAGTGCCCGCGCGTCGCGCGGCGTTCGAGCGCGTGCAGAAGTTCGGCGAGGACGGGCAGCGGCAACTGGTGGAGCAGCGTGCGTTCGCTGGTCACGCGGATTTCCATCTCCTCCAGTACGGCGTTCAAATCACTGCCGCACCGGGCCGCCGCGCTCGCGAGCAGCATGATGGATTGAAGATTGAGGCGGTGCGGCATGTCGCAAATTCATCCCTTTTTGTCATCGGCTAGCCTGCCGGCGAGCAGCGAACAGGCTCATGATAGGCGCCAGCTTCGGATAATGATTTAGATAACTATTCAAATAACTAGGTGATAACCGCGTGGCGACCACGCGGTTTGGGAGGCGAACATGTCAGGCGAATACAAGGAAGAGATTACCGTGCGCACCGTCCTGGATTTCGGGTTGTCGGCCGACGACATCCCCAAGTACTGGATGGCGGGCGATCCCTACAGGACACGCGTGATGGACGCGATTCAAGCGTCTTTCCCGGACGGCGAGCGCTACTTCATTTCCTCCGTGCGAGCGTTCCGCAACCGCATCCAGGACCCCGAGCTGCTGCAGGCCGTGAAGGACTTCACGATGCAGGAAGGCCAGCACGGCCAGGTCCATACCGAGTACAACCAGCGTCTGGCGCGGCAGGGGCTACCGATCCATCGCTTCACGAGTCACGTACGACGCATCACCGAGGCGCGCCTGAAGCGGCTGTCCGCGGAATACAACGTCGCGATGACGGCCGCGTACGAGCACCTCACGGCGATGATGGCCGAGCTGTTCTTCGCGGAAAAATACGTGACGGCCGGGGCCGACGAGCGCGTGCGTGCGATGTTCGCGTGGCATGCGGTCGAGGAGATGGAGCACAAGGCCGTCGCGTTCGACGTGATGCAAAAGGTGGCGGGCGTCGGCTACTTCACGCGCATCTTGGCCATGACGCATGCGACGATCCTGTTCGCGCTCTATGCGCAGATCGCGCCGCTGGTCATGCTGCGCATGGACGGCTTCAGCTTCGGTCAGCGGCTCAAGCTGTTGGCGAAGAATTTCCGCTGGCAGTACGGCTGGCGCCACGGCATCAACCGCCGCTTGCTGCCGATGGCCGCGGTCTACTATCTGCCTGGTTTCCATCCGAACCGGCAGAAGACCGTGCACAACTACGACGCGTGGGTCACCGCCTACGCCGACCAGCACGATCCGATGGCGGCAAGCGCGGCGATGTACGAAGCCGCGTATTGAGCGGCGTACCGCCCGTCAAAGCCAGCCCGATACCTTGAAGCGCCACCACAGGAACACGTCGATGGCGAGCATGGCCACCAAGCACACCGGGTAGCCGTACTGGTAGTGCAGTTCGGGAATGTTCTGGAAATTCATGCCGTAGATCCCCGCGATCATGGTCGGCACGGCGAACAGCGCGGCGAACGCGCCGAGCCGCTTCGTCACCTCGTTTTCGGCGAGCGAGATCATGCCGAGATTGACCTGGATCGCCGTGACGATCATGTCGCGGCGTCCGTCGATCGTCTTGACGATGCGTTCGAGGTGATCGTAGACGTCGCGGAAATACGCTTCCATGCCGGAGCAGACGTGCGGGATGCGGCCGCCCGTGAGCTTGCCGACGCTTTCGAGCAGCGGTGCGATGCGGTGCTGGAGTTCGACGAATCTGCGCTTCAACGAATAGAGATCCTCGATGATCGCGCGCGAGGCGGCGACGTTATGCTTCTCGAAGATGCGGTCTTCGAGCGCGTCCGTTTCCGCGCCGAGTGCTTCGAGCACCGGGAAATAGCGGTCGACGATATCGTCGATCAACGCATAAAGCACGAACCCCGAGCCGTGCCTGAGCAGTTCGGGCTCGCGCTCGCAGCGGGCGCGCACGCTCTGGAAACCGACGCGCGTCCGGTTGCGCACCGACAGCACATAGTTCGGCCCCGCGAAGATGCCGACCTCGCCGAATTGCAGTTCGTTCGCTTCGCCGAGTTCGATGGTGTGCAGCACCGCGAACAGCGCGTCGCCATACTCCTCGACCTTCGCGCGCTGATGGCCTTTGCGGACGTCTTCCACCGCCAACTCGTGCAGACCGAATTCGGCGCGCATGACGTCGAGTTCTTCGGGATCCGGATCCTTGAGTGCGACCCACACGAAGCAGTCGGGGCGGACGATGTAGTCGCTGATGGCGCTGACTTCGATGTCGGCGAGCTTCACGCCGTTCTGATAGGCAGCGCAATTGACGAGCATAAGCAGGACTCCGGTGGCGAGGGCAATGATGCGCGCGCGGCAACCGTAGCTGGCGCGCCCCCTAATTTAGCGTAAAAGCACGCGGTTTCCCAAATGCGGCGAGCGTGCCGCGCGCGCTTGGGCGGCCCGCGCACCGTCCAGCGAAATCGCGCTCGAACGCCTATCATGCTTGGTGATCCGGCAGCGCATGCGCCGGTCTTATCCGTACGCGGATTCAGCAAGCAAAGGAGTTCAACGATGAAGGCATTTGTGGTGCGCACGCCGGGCGGTCTCGGCCATCTCGAAGTGAGCGAACGGGCCGATCCGGGCGAGCCCGGCGCGGGGCAGATCCGCGTGGCGTTGCACGCGACGTCGCTCAACTATCACGACCTGATGGTCGCGCTCGGCGCGATTCCGACCGCGGACGGCCGCATCCTGATGGCCGACGGCGGCGGCGTGGTCGAAGCCGTCGGTCCCGGCGTGACCGATTTCAAACCGGGCGATCACGTGGTGTCGTGCTTCTTTCCGCAGTGGCCGGACGGCTTGCCGAGCCGCGGCGTCGGCAACTTCTTAGGCACGCCCGGCGACGGCATCGACGGCATGGCGACCTATCACGTGGTGCGCCCCGTCGACGCGTTTACGCTCGCGCCGCGCGGCTGGACGCATGCCGAGGCGGCGACGATCACGACCGCGGGCCTGACGGCGTGGCGCGCGCTCGTCGGCGACGGTGCGCTCAAGGCCGGCGACACGGTGCTCACGCTCGGCACGGGCGGCGTGTCGATCGCGGCGCTGCAGATCGCGAAGACGATGGGCGCGCGGGTCATCGTCACGTCGTCGTCCGACGACAAGCTCGAACGCGCGAAGGCGCTCGGCGCCGACGTCGGCATCAACTACCGCGAGCATCCGGACTGGGGCGCGCGCGTGAAGGAACTCACGGACGGCCGCGGCGTGGATCACGTGATCGAACTGGGCGGACCCGGCACGCTCGCGCAATCGATCGATGCGGTGCGCGTGGGCGGCCATATCTCGCTGATCGGCGTGCTGACCGGGCGCGAGGGGCCGGTGCCGACCGCGGCGCTGATGGCGAAGCAGGCGCGCCTGCAAGGACTCATCGTCGGCAATCGCCGGCAGCAGCAGGACTATGTGCGCGCGCTCGAACAGAACGGTGTGCGTCCCGTGATCGACAAGACGTTCGCGTTCGACGAGCTGGCCGATGCATTCCGCTATCAGCAAAGCGGCTCGCATTTCGGCAAGGTGTGCGCGGAGTGGTGAGCGGGAGGCGCGAGGTGAGGTGAGACGAACGTGGG
>JAOZJS010001053.1:0-14862 GCA_025882695.1 Amerodectes protonotaria | reverse complement strand
TAAATCAACACACACACAAGTGTTGGCCAATACAAAAATGAAGGCCTGATTCTACTACTTTTTTATTCTCGTTGCTGTTATTTATTGTGTTTGATTATTTATTCTTTGTTATTATAATCATCATCAAGGGAGGCGTCAACCGGACACGGTCCAAGCAATAATAACCATGGAATGGAATGGACCAAAAAAATAGAAGACTAATGTTTGTTTGTTTGTTTGTTCTCCTTCATTGTGGGCGGGATGGTCGGGGCCCGAAAAAATAGCGGATCCGATCCGATTTGTTGTTCGATGTTCACAACAACATCGGAGACAGCGACAGCGGGGACAGCATCCAATTTGTAAATCAGAACCATTCCTACACATCCCACCCACACACACACACACACACAATCACATTTACATTGTGTTGTTCAAAGACCGGTGATGTTGATGATTGCTTGCTTGCCAGATTTGCCAACAGACTTGCCAGCAGACTTTTGGTACTTGGACTTAAAGTGCACGTTGATTGGCATATATTGGTTTTTTGTTGTTGTTGTTGGTTGCACCATGGTCCATGGTCTAGGTCCGTCTAGGTCTTTGATCTTAGGTCTTCATTGGTATTCTATAATCGGTATTCTTACATAATCTTATTCTTTTCCATTTGGTGGTCAGCACAAATAATAAGAAGAAGAATGTGTTTCATCTTGATCCATTCATCCCAAATACAAATTATTAACAATTAAAAACAATTAAATGTAACAATTAAAAAGAGCGCGCCCCCTTTTGAAACCGACACATTGAAAGAGCTTTAGCACATTGCGCACCTCGTTTGTCTTGTCTTGTGTTGTACGCGCGCTTCCAATCGTTTTGTGGGGGCTGTCCGATGTTCGACAGCAAAACAATTTCATGGCCACAACATCGCTAAACGATGCTTCTATTGGTTAAACAATCAGCCAATCATCATCGCTCCGCCCTAAACACACATGCTATAAAGTATGGTGCAAGTCAAGTCGAGTAAAGTCAAGGTCAGCAAGAAAAATGAAGAAAATAGTATTGTAACAGAGAGAGCGAGCGAGCGAGCGGGAGAGAACGAGAACGAGAACGAGAACGAGAACGAGAGAGAACGAACGACTGCTAGCTAATACGTACAACCATGTCTCCGCCTTCTTTTCTGTTCTGTTCCCTTCTTACTCTAGTAGCCTTCTTACTTAAAATAAAGTACAAAAATTTAAAGGGACTTTTCAAAGTGGGGAGATTGATTGGTTGGTCAAGCGCGTGCATAATGAAGTGTGTGCGAGTGTGGTTTTCGAATGGAGAGATGTACGACGGAGTAAACGACGAGTACAAGTAGTAGTTTTGCGCTCTCTCTCATTTGAGTGGAGTCTCTCATTTGAGGGGATCTTTAAAAACGGATCCGGAAATGGAAAACGTACTTGAAATCCGGTGGTACCTGTTTTGTATCATTGGTTTTTGGGTTATTTTTCTCTCGTTGAAAAAAAACATAAATAAATAGTAGATCGGGTAGAGAGCGGGCAGAGTGTGTAATGTATGCATGATTTATAGACACACCACCAAGAATCTATAATAGCGTTCGTTCCTTTGATATTTGAGCACAAGATGTTTTTTTCCTGTGTGTGTGTTCGACAAGACAAGACAAGAAGAGAAGAGAAGAGAACGTCGTCTTGTCCTCGTGTCGTGTATCCTCTCGTCGTCTTGAATCCTGGATCCTGGATGTGCCATTTGCAAATGCAAGGCACCAAACACAAAAAAAAAATCCCAGCAAAAATATATATTCCTGAGGATACTGTGTGGATAGCGGAGATGGTTTTTGTATTACATTTTTCGGCTCTGATCTGATGTGATGTGATGTTCTTCTTATGTTACCGCCGGGGATCTAATGTTACGGGCGGGCGGACGGGTTTCATTTTGCTGGGCTTCTTTTCTACCTTTCTTCTTCTCGTTCCCGTTCTTTCGTTCGTTCGTTCGTTTTCCCGAGAAAAAAAAGGGTCCCAATATTTCCCGATATTAGCTGCTCGGGAATAGATGCACGAACGGAAAAAGTGGACTAAGTGCGAAATGGCACTGAACTGGACAATTGAATCAAAGACCCAAAGAGGAACAGTAAAGAAAAACACGATACAATTCGGCTGGCTTCAACAACAAATAACACTTCTCGTCGTCGTCGTCGTCGTCGATCCGAACAACATGCATCACCTGTAAATGAATGAATGGACATGGAATGTGAATCACACACACACGCTAATGGACCACACCACACCAACGACGACGACCAAGCAGCGCAATGCAACTGACTGACCCAAACGGGTCTTTCCACGGGATTTCCAAACGGGATTCTTCCTTAGCTAAGGTGTCATCGCCTGCTTTGGTTCCTCAGAATCCTCAGAATCCTCGATATATCGGATGTGGGTGTGGGTGTGGGTGTGTCCTATTTTTTTTTGTTTAATATTATTGATTTTCAGCCGAATCTTTTTTTTTGATGTTGTTGTTGTTGTTGTTTGTCGTCTAATTTATTTGGATGATGATGATGATGATGATGTGTGTTGCAGCCAGGAAAAGAAATGAACGGAACTACCGAACTCTATCATATAAACAGGCGCCAAGGAGAACGGATAGGAACCGACCGACACACGGACGCACACGGGAGCACACGGGAACCCATAGAAATACCTACACTCACTATGTGTGTGTGATTCGGTAATAAATAAATTCCCAAAATATCCGAAGACCCAGAAAAATCGAACAACAACAACAATAGAATTCGAACCACCACCAAAAAAGAGTCGAGAAAAGGAAGAGAGTTGGTTGGTTTGCGCATGCTCTGTTCACACACACACACACAACCAGAAATGGAATCGGGTATTCTTCTGGTTGCTGCTGCACACACACACACTTGCAAAGACACACTGTGGATCTGGATCTGGTTATGTGGTGGTGGTCGTCTTCCGTCTCTCTCTCTCTCTTAACATTGATTGCTGCTGCTACTACCACACCATTGATTTTCAACTCACCGTGTGGCCAAGGATGAGAGGGGGCTTCTATGTCTGGCTGGCTGTCCTGTCCTATGGCGCCATGATGGCGTTTAGCCTGGAAATCGTTTGGCCAACAACGAAACGAAACAGAAACGAAAAAAGCAAGCAAGCAAATTCGTCGTTTTACTTGCGCCTTGCAATTCCAGATTGATTCGCTGCTGCATGCCAGGATCTAGTAGGATGTTCGGTGTTCGGTGTTGTGATATAATGATGATGTCGTCGTCGTTTTCGTCGTCGTCGTTGTTCTTATTCTTTTGACTGAATCTAACCAACCAACCAACCAAAAATTGATACTGGCGCGCACGGGCGCCATATTCAATCATCTCTAAAATGTGATGTGATGTGATGTGATGTGATGCAATTGAATGATATTTGTGGACATTATGGACATCATCATCATATTCAAACAAATTGTCGTGGTTATTGAATTGATTTAGCTAAATCAACAACAACAACAACCACGACAACAACGACGACGACGACGACGACGACGAATTGTGATGAAGATGCGACAATTTTTCGATTGTAGAATATTTTGGATAATTAATTTAAGCAGGGTTGTGTTGTGTTGTGTTGTGTCGTGTTGTTTCGTATTGTTCTCATTATTATTTTACACCATCATCTTCGGAATATGTTTCTAGCACTTTCATAACAGGCGAACAACAACAACAATAACGACGACGCGACAAAGAATAAAAAATCTAATTATTCAATTTGTGATGAATTATTATTGTTATTGTTATTATTAGTATTTTTGGTATGTTCTACTTCCGGTGCATCAATCCTATTTCACCAAATTTCTGCTGATGCATTCATCATCATCATCATCATCATCATCAATTATTGGTTGTCGTTCTGATTTTAATTTTTGATGTTTGTTTGGCTGTTTGCCGATTCTCTGTTTGTTTGCCGATTCTCGTCGACGCAATCAACCAACCAATCGAATCGAATCGAACTTTTGCCGCTTGTGGGCCGACATTTTGAATGTGTTTTCTGTGTCATCTGAGGGGAGGGGAGGACAGAAATCCACGTAGCCAAATCATCGAAATTGTTCCACGATTCACCACCACGAAGATAACGGCAGTTGGAAACTGAGCTGAGATCCGGTAAGCTATATTCATTCAGCTACCATAGCGATTGTGAAGGGTTAAAATTTTGGTCCCTATCTAAATGCTCCTCAGGGTGTGATTTCCTCCTCTTGTGTGTGTTCCAGTAGTAGTAGTAGTAGTAGTTTCACGATTCGAGATTTAAAAGTAAGAGACCACGCCCAAAGATTGGGTGGAAACACTATAATGATAAGGATCCACCCACCTCCTCTTGCTCCTCCTCCTCCTAGGCAAGCATCATCTTCATCCAGCCTTGAAACTTTTCCATTTTTGTCCATTAACCTTTTTTTTTCTCTGTCAAGAATTTTGTATTTTTTTGGGACAAATTCCGAAGTTAATTGGCGAATTTTCGGCTTAATCATAAAATCGAATTCCATGATGTAATGATGATGATGATGATGATGATGATGGTGGTGGGCGTGGTTCTCCTAGTGACTTTCACACTTTAGTTTCAAGAATTTCGTCTATCAAGAATCACACGCACACACACAAACATCTTAATAATAAAAATAATTGAAATAATGAGTTTATCGGGTCTCGCTAGTGTAACAAAAGTAGAATCTAGTTCCATGATTGTTACGGGGTTTTCATTAATTTATTCTCTTTCTTTCTTACTTTCACTTGATTTTTTTTTTGGTTCAATTCATTTGGACCTTAAATGTCTTATTCTCTCTTTAGTGTAGTAGATCGTGTTCGTGTAATAATCGTAATAATGATAATAATCGTGTATAGCTGTGGTTGCTGTTTGTGAGAGAATCACGATGATGATGATGATGATGATGGTCGGGATTGTGTGTCGGTCGGTCGGTGGTTTATTATTGCTTTTCTTCTTCTCCGCTTTACTTTACTATACTATACGAAGACGACGACGACGGCGATGATTATATGAATCTTATTTGGTTCATTGAATTTCCAAGAATAACATGAAGAAAAATAAAACTCAACACACAACACAACACAACACACCACATTCGGCGGGTATAGCCGTACCACTAAATATCTGGTAATAACTCAGGGCCCAATTTGGGTGATCCAATTTTTCCCGGATCCCATTCCAAAAACCATACCGCACACACCCACACACCCACATGAAATCGTCGCCCTTGCCGCCCTCGTGGAACTTGACAACAACCACCGTTAACCCGCCATGTTCCGGGCGCCATTGGAGATTGTTGATCCATTTTGGAAGTTTTTTATACCGAAGATGATCATGATCATCATCAGTTTCAGTTTCATATTGATTTTGCTTCAATAAAACAGTTCAGTTGGATCAAAGAGAGATAGATCATTGGAAAAAATATGAATCGTAAACACCGTAATAACAATGGTTGGAACGAAACAACCACCACCACCACCACCACCACGACAACAATGGCCAACGAGCCAATGTCACGCGATGTAGACATAAAATCAGTGTTTGTGTGTGAGTGTGGGCGTGTTCCTACTTTCGGAAGCTATCAACATTGACTTGTTTATGATGTAAATATGTGTCAGTATTTATTGACCGGTTCCAGGTTTCAGGTATTGAAACCAACCACAGGTGAATTTGTATGGAGCTTTGTGGATCAAAATTTTCACAACCTAACAATTGATGTTCGTTCTCCAGAAAAAAAGAATTGATCCACACCCACACACACCCCGCACACACCCACTTTCATGCTGCCTTTCTTATTTCGGTTATTAATAAGTCTCGATTCTCATCCTCCTTTTCATCATGAGATGTTGGAATTATGAATCGCTCTAATACCATCCAAGACCAAGATGAACACGGCCATTGATGCGGCGTGTGTTCACGGTGTAAAGTAAATAAATAAACGGGAACAAGAGATGATGATGATGATGAGAGATGCTCTTCTACTGATGCTGATAAAAGCTGTTCAAACATGTATCTTTTCATCCGACAAGAATCCACTTCACTGATCGTGACGGGTCTCCAATATTAACAATAATAGTAGTAACAATAATCCATTGCAATGATCATCATCATTATTGCTATGATGATGAGATTCTTTGGCCTACAAAAATTGTGTGTTTTGTTTCTGGCCCAGTGTATTATAACTAACACAAGTAGACATGTAATCAACCAACATGCTTTTAATGCTTTTCTAGCTCCGCCCACTGGCCACAGCCACAATTATTAAGCCCAACCTCTTCCAGACAGCTAATTAAATATATATTTTAATCAATAATTAATTAACGGTGAATAATACACGTTTCATTTTTTTATATGTTGCATTAAGTATATTTACACTATTCCGGAAAATTACCATCATCATCATGATCATCATGATCATCGTGAACAGGAGTGAGCAACCTTCTTAATGGAAGTGGGACGGGCCAATTCGAATTTTTCAAAATTTTTTTTGGCGGGCCGCACCGAAAGCAATGTGTGTTGAATGTGTAGACCTACGACCACATCTCTGCACAGCAGAACAGAACAGACATACAGCTTGGTGGGCGGCGCGAAAAATGTTTGTCTACTGTTTATAGTGTGCGTCTCGTCATCAGGTCAAGTCATCTCACTGGACCAATCTAAGAGAGAGAAATACAGCTTCGTCTTCTGCTTAAAAATGCTTAGTGGGCGGCGCTAAAAATGTTCTTCTACTGTTTATAGTGTGTCTCGTCATCGGGTCAAGTCATCTCACTGGACCAATCAGAGAACGAGAGAAATACAGCTTCGTCTCCTATTTAGCTGAAATGCTCAGTGGGCGGCGCTAAAAATTTCTTCTACTGTTTATAGTGTGTCTCATCATCAGGTCATTGATCATCGCATCGGACCAATCACAGAGCGAGAGGGGAATATAGCTTCGTCCCATGTTTAGCTGTTTATGTGCGCTTGGTGGGCCGCAGCAAAAATAAATGTTTGATGGGCGGGCCTCTGGCCATGAATTTTCATTTCAAGCTCCACCAATCATTGCGGTCTATTTGGTTTGGTTCTATTTTCAGGTTTTGATCTAGCTAAGTTCCGAACACGATCCAAAACTAGTGGTAGTTCTTATTCTTCACCTTAGGCGTTTTTGCATGCATTTTCACATTAAATTTAATTCTAAATTCTCTGTTTGTTTGTGCTGTACCAAGTGATTCTCTTTTAGGAATTTTTTTCGGCAACCAGCAACAAAATTCATTGGCAGCCATGAACCATGTTGAACGGGTGGTGATCGATGATCAGCAGCAGCAGCAGGAGGATGATGAATATTTTCGCCAAATGGCTTCCACATTGGTGGATAATCTTCTGGCCAAAGCGATTGTGAAGGCAAGCCAAAAGTTGGCATTCAATAGTAGCATACAAAGTAATGAAGATATTCACCATTTCAATGATAATAATAATCATAATCATAATAATCATCATCATTCAAATTGTGATCAAACAAGTTGTAATAATTGTGGTGGTTACATACAAACCAAACGAAAAGTATCCAATCCGGTCCGTTTGAAAGATCCACCATCCACCATTTGTCCATCATCATCATCATCATATTCATCACAATCACAATCATATTCATCCACCAATACAACCGCTAGGACATCATCCTCAACACCGCCAATGTCATCAACAGTGGCTAGTGGTAATACTGCTTCCGCTAGTGTGGATATTAATGGCGTAAGTTGTAAATCTTTGCACACACATCGTTTTATAGAATTACAGAACTAATTAAATAAATAATTTAAATCAATCAATCAATCAATTATTAATAAATATTAATTGATCAATCAATCAATCAATCATAATACAGAAAACTGATCCAATAAGTTCAATACAAGTTCAATACAGAGGGAGTGAGCAGACAGGAAATGGTAATTCCCGGTACTTAAGCACCAACAACAACAACAACCAACAACGTCATTCATATAATTATTTTAATCATTTGTTCCAATTTAATGTTCCACCAATGGCCGAATCCCGTGAAGATCCCGTGAAGATCCAGAATCCTCTTGAATATAGTTTCTCTCCAGAGGGTTCCATGGCCGGAAATTCAAAGCTCTCTCGCTCTCTCTCTCTGGCTCTTTCTCTTCATGTTTGTAAAAACATGTTCTAGTTAGTTAAACTCTATCAATCTTTAATTTCGTTGATAGGCGAAAAAAAAACGCCCACAAACTTACTACCACTACTACTACTGGTAATCAATTTCGGTAGCTAGCCCTCCTGGAGAATACCAGCGTTCCAGGATTCCCAGGATTCTTAGGATCCGAGTGTGTGTGTGTTCAATGGCTGAAAGTCAAAATACACCATCATCCACCTTAGTAAATTAATTAAAAAGAAACTAGTGCTTGCTATCAGTGTGGAAGCTCAGTGAATAAGCTGCCTCGTTTTTTAGGTCGGGGACTTTCGAATTTTTCTTTATCTCTTGTGTGTTTCAACAATACAACATTGCACATCCTGGCTGGCTGGCTGGCTTCACACTCCCATGAGGAGTGAAAGGATTCAAGATCCAGGATCTTCTGTTATTCTTTAGTTTTCCCGGCCGCCGCCGCCGCTTCTTCATCTTCTTGTTCTTCTTCTCAATATCCCATTTCAATGGATTCGGGGAAGGAAATCCATAAAGATGATTGTCTGTGTGTGTGTGTGTGTGTTTGTAACCAAATATCCGCCACGGCATTCCATTGTGTGTGTGTGTGTGTGTCCCTCTTCCCATATCCTATTACATAATTCTTCTATTTTTTAAAAAAAATTTATTTTTTGATATCAAAATCATAAATTTTTGAATGAATGAATGATGATATAAAACCATCATAATGTAGGGGAGAGAAGGGTTATACGCATCCAACAACAACAACAATAGAAAAACGGAACAACATTTTAAAATCAATAAACCTTTATGATTCTCCTCCTCCTCTAGCAGCAGCAGCAGCAAACATAATCTAATAATGTTGAAAACAAGCTCAGGGTATTGCTGTATGTATGTAGGGTCCCCTTGCTCTCTCTCTCTCTCTCTCTCTCTTGAAACCATCATTGATTACAAGAAGCAAAAGGTTCCAAAAGTAGGGTCCAATGATCTGAAAGCTAATCTTAATGCGATTTACTATTTAACTATTTAGCTGAAAAATATTGAATCTTTCGCAGCAGAAAAATACAAAAAAACTAGAAAAATAGATATTGCAGTTTGGATTCTGGGGGGCGGGGTTGCGGTGGTAAACAACAACCTACTACTACCACCACTTGAAGCATCGAAACATAACTTTTGCTATTTGCCTAGGCGCGTTTAGGGATTCTCTTCCGCTCTCTGCTCTCGCTCCCGCCGAAGACCATTGATGTTTACATTTTGGACACAATTCTGTGTGATTTTAAATTTTCATCCAATTTTTGATACCAAAAATGATTTTATAAAATGATTTGGCGACCGGTTATCTAACATATTATTATAACTATTGTTATTATTATTCGCTTTTTTTCCACGCACACGTTTGCTTGGTGAAGAATGCGCCCGAGATCCAGATCGATTTGGTCGGACCACGTACACCAAGTCCTGTAGAAGAATCGAGCTTTGAATTGCCGCCCATCCGTAGGAAGCAATATAAATTTAAGGTCCAAACCAATGAAACAAACAATCAGATCAGAACATCGGAAAGCAGCGGCGATACAAAAATCAGAAACAACAACAATGATGATGATGATGATGATGATAAAAATTATATCGAAACAAATATTGATGATGTTGTTGTTGACAATAATTCCGTGGAAGACATGTACCATTGTAGCAGCGAAGACAACAATACTAAGAATAACGCACACAAAAGCCAAGACAACAATACTAAGAATAACGAACACAAAAGTATTACCATTACCATCAAAGGTAATTTGAAGAAGAATCAATACAAATCATCAGGCGACAACAAATTATGCCCGAATCATCATTCTTATGACAACAATGACAATGACAATGACATGAACAATAATACTAACGACGATGAACGTGGACGACGTCGGGAACATGATCCAAGAACCAATAATGACAAAAACATACACTATGCCTACAAATATGAACAAGAAGAAGAAGACGACGACGACGACGATGAAACAACAACAACAAATAATGGACAACAACAACAACCAACAAAAACAACAATAAGCATCAATAATAATAATAATAATAATAATAATAATACGGAGAAGAATAATGGTAAAAAACAATCAAAATCGATCCAGATTGTTGAGATGGCATTCGATGAATCTACTACATCTCAAGTAGATGTTGCCACTACACCTGAATTGGTAAGCAAAGTTTTATTCTTTATATTTCAATGAAACTATGTTTATGTTATTGGCTGGCTGGTTGGTTGCTTGCTTCAAACAAAACCATCATTGCTATTTACATCTTAAATCTGGCAACGGGATGCCCCCGACAAACACTGTGCACTGTGCAGCAACTGTGTTGTTTGTTGAGAGTAGCTTTGGCATTCGGCATTTTGAATTACACACATTATCAAACACACATATATCTTTCAAACAAAGCGAGGAGGAATCATCAAAATCATCATCAAATGTTGCATTCTTGAGATCGATTTTTGAAGAAGAAGAAACAAAAACTAAATTTAGCGCAATTTTCCGATCCGCGATCCTCGAACATCGAAACATATTAATGCTTATCAACACACACACACGATTCAAGCTGACGATTCGTGAATGCCGAACGCCAATGCCATTTAAAACATTCAAGATGTCTTGAATTTTTCAAAATTCTGCGTTTTTGCATGAATTTTCTACATGATTATTGATTTCAAATAGTTTGAATATGTGTGTACTACTAAGACTTTGTCGGTGTCGGGGTGTTGATGGCCAACATCATCTGTATTGATCCCCGCCCGTTGATCATTCATTTCTCGTTCTCATTCTAGAATTGTTATTATAATCGCTTGTTATTTCGTTTCGTTTCGTTTGATGTAATTGTTGTTGTTGTTGTTGCAGGAGATCGATTTGGAACAAGCACAAGAATTATCCAAACATATCGTTTCAGATATAATCAATCAAGCAGTGAAACGTTTGAATGAAGATATTAAAAATAATAAACACTTGAAACGTAAGTGGAATTATTATTATATAATTTTTCCATGTTTTGGGCTTGATACAAAACCACCAGAGAAAACCTTGTCTTTATCTCTGGTTTCAAGCAGCTTTTTCTTTTCTTTTTTTTTGATTGCCTCTTTCATTATCATTTGTTTGTTACGCAATTTTGTTTTTTTGCCGCCCAGATGAACCAGAATCAATTTCGAAAATATCTTGCTATAGTTCCCATTCAATGGTACAGAATAATTGTTCTTGGTTGACACGTACCAGACACGCCATACGGAGAATAGTACGGCATGCTTGTATCTGTGCCAGATCCAAAGAGGATCCATCTACTACTTTAAATGATCAACCAAATCTAAACGATGCGACCAACAATAGCGGAAATCATGCACAGCAGCAACAGCAACAGCAACATCGACAGCATCAATGTTGGAGTCGTTGATTCCTTGTGTTTCGTTTTCGGATGTGTTCAGAGGATAGTGTGAAATGCATTCTGGTGAAAAACATGCTAAACTTGCACAACCCGCCACAATTCGCGCCACATGACATGGAACAAAACGCCCAAAACGCCCAAAACAAAACAAAAATCAAATCCTAAACAAATTCGCGCCGAAACCACCCCCCGCCCACCGCCCACCGACCGAATATCATCATCCAATATCAATTTTTTGGCATTTCGCATAGTTTGTCCAAGCAAGCGTAATGTGGGCGTGTGTTGAATGATTGAGTTAAGAATGTTAAGAACCACCAGCCAGCCAAACGAAGATGATTCGACAACAACAAGATCCAAGCATAACATATTGACAGCACATCACCAGGCGCTTGTTTGTTTGTGTTTGATTGGCCCGGCCCGGAACATCAGAATTCAATTCACCGAAAACGCTGCTATCACACCAGCAACTTCTGCTTCTTCATCATCATCATCATCATCGTCATCGTGGAAAATTGGCAAAAATACACAAAAATATGAACATACCAACCAATCAATATTCAGCGAGGGTGGTTCCAACACGCCCACACCACCCACCCACACACCCACAAATTCTCTGGTGTACCAGAAAAGTCCTTGGAATTTGGAATTTTTCGTTTCGTTTTCTGGAGCTTTTTTTTGATTTGGACTAAATAATAAATAAATAAGTAAAAATCGATTGTTTTCCAGAATGTCATCATCATCATCATTTTTTGTTATCCGGGGATTTTTCTCGATTCGCATTCGCCGTTTGAATAAATGAAGAGAATTTAATGATGGCAATGCAGCAACAGCAGCAGCAGTGGAAGTGCAGTGCAGTGCACCCTTATGATTTGTCTCGAATGTCATCTGTCGCGGGTTGGTGTGTGTTTGTTGGTTGGTTGTTGGGCGGGGGAACTGAGACACGGCGCAACGAAACATGGCCAAAAGCACCTACCCACACCCACACGCCCACACACACCCACAAACTAATTTGGATTTGTTTTTTTTGAATGAAGGATTTTTCTGAAACTAAATTTAAATTTAATACAACAAAAAAAAAATTAAAATTTCCCTTGTTTCAATTGTTTGTTCTCTTTTTTTTTTTTGATGAACCTTGCCTGAAACCGACCTTCCCTATATGCTTATTGTTGTTGTTGGCATTGTTGTTGTTCTGGCCAACCAACAACAACAATGATGATGATAATTCTTAATACATCTCATCTCTAATAAATGATTCTTTTGTTTTATATCTAATTATCTTCGAATGTTCTCTCGTGAATGATTCTTGCGTATTGCGCGTTTTTCTCTTTTTTTTGATAAGTGATTTTCACGATTCCTATTCCGGTTATTATTATTATTATTATTATTATTGCTGCTGCCGCTGATGATGATTATTATTATTGTCTGTTCAAGTTACGACAACAACAACAACAACAACAACAGCAAACTTTACCAATGTTGCTGCCATTTGCTTCAATTCACCTGTAATTTATTTGTCAAGTTGTGTAGGGTCTTGGCCTGTGCATGTTTAGCCACCAACGACAGCAATGTGTGTGTGTGTGCGACAAACTTTTGTGGAGCACCGAGTGTGTGTGCCAGTCTAGGCTATACAGAGGCACAAAAAAAAACAAAGCAAATTGCTTGGGCTGGATGGATCGACAACAACGGCAACGGCAACCAACTAGAATTAATAAAATGAACAAAAATGTTACCAATAGTTTTATTTTCTGCTAACCAATGCGAATTCCAAATTTGCCTTGTTGTTCCTGTGTGGGTGTGTGTGGGTGTGTGTTTTATCATTGTTATATTATTCCTCAATTTATTATTCTTTTATCATACACATACAACAATGCTCGCACATTGCGCTGATGCTTTACATTTCTTGGTTCGAGGTGAATAGGCCGCCCTAAAAAACAAGAAGAACAAGAAGAGGAGGGCGAATCCATTATTATAATAAGAAGAAGAAGAAAAAAGTAAAGAAAATACAAGGTGTTTCATTTCAATCACCATTGATTTGCGCATGCGCGCACTATAAAGGAGAGTTGAAGACAATTTTGCAATGAGACAAATGTGACTCATCTCCTCAAACTGACCAATCACACAGTTGGTTTATGCCTTCTGCAGCAGTGCAAAAAAGCAGTCATCGAAGAGGCCGTCTCTTTTTTCTTCGAAATTGCAGCTGCAGCTAGCAGTCAGCAATGCTTTCCAAGTCAACAGGGGGCTGAGCCAACAGCTCTCAAGACACACTGCGCAATGCGCAGTTGGAAGAGAGTGGTTGGCCAAGTCATGTCACAGACTATAAGACCAATTAGAGAGTTGATGTGAGAAAATTGGTGTGCACTATAAAGCTGTGCTGACTCATCTCTCAAACTGACCAATCACAGACGCACACATAGTTGGTGTGTGCCTTCTGCAGTGCGAAACAACAGCCGCTCAAGGCAGTGTGAAGGGGCAGTGTCTTAAAATAAAAAAAATAAAAAAAAATTTCTGCTAGCACACAGCAATGCTTTCGGATGTGTGTTTGTTCAGGGGGCTGAGCCAACACAGCTTCAACAGCTTCAGCTCTCAACCCCAAGCCACACATAGCTACGCGTTTGAGCATTACAGAAGCGCGCGCGGTTGGTAGCCCCAACCTGTGTGTGTGTGCACTTGTACACTTGTACTGTACTGTATTGTGCATTACTGCTATCATTGGAATTATTACAGGCTTGGGGTTCAGAATCATGATGGTCTTTTGTGATTCAAATATCGTTGGTCGATTCTTCGTGGATATCTTTTTTTCTCTATTTTTCGGATAGAATGACCTTTTGAAATGCCTTTTCCATTTCACAATAGAAAATCTAGCTAGCCACACCCACAATTGTCCACCCATTTGGGCATTTTTCTTCTTGCTCAAGGCTTGCTTGCTTGCGATTGTCGTTGATTCTTCTTTCGTTTTGTTTAACCTAATCAAAATTCTCCACCTGCTGGGCGGAATGGTGGCCACCACATACATTATTCGGCTCCAAAATTACTTTGGCCACACAACCAGCCAACCAGCCAACCAACCAACAAACAAAAGAAAAAACAATAACGATTTTGGCAGTAGCAGTGAATTTCAAATCATCAAATCTATATGAAAGTATTATAAAAAAAAAGTTTTCGCGCTGGTCGCCATGGAAATGACATCCACCATCCTCATTCAGCTGTTTTGAAATTTTAAAATTTTAAAATTTTAAATTTTAAAATTTTTAAAATAAAAAAAACTCAGAGAGAGAGAGATGAAAAAAC
>JAOZJS010001052.1:0-14893 GCA_025882695.1 Amerodectes protonotaria | reverse complement strand
CCTTTGTTCGCGCGCTCATCTCCTTTCGCGATAGCGCGCAGAATCCTATCGCTCGCGCGCTAGTGTCCTCGCGCTAGTGCGTGCGCGGAAACATTATAGCACCGAAAAAAATTGTCCTTTTTAAAGCGAACGGCAAAGAAGTGAAACCTTTACTTTGCGCTTCGAATTACAGTTGAATTACAGTTACAAGTTTTTTTCTTTCTTTCTTTTTTCGTTCCGTTTCGTTTCGGTCTGTTTGATATGGAAATCTGCTTTACAAGCAGCTATATAGTGGGTGGGTGGATGGATGGATGATAAAATGCTACGTTGTAGCTTCTTCCATTGCTTCTTTTTGGTGTATGTTACCATTGTTCAATGAAAGAGCTGTTGCTCAATCACCACCACCATCTTCGCGTCATCATCATCATCATTTTTGTCTGTGGCCGGCCCTCTTTTATTTCCCCAATAAAAGTTAATGTACTCTAAATGTAAATCGAAATGTTGTAGAAGGGCTTATCTTTGATTGATTTTTGGAGCGATTTCACTTTGATTCGCTTCAATTCGAGGCAATGAATGATTAGAGGATGTGGAATCTTTAATTTTTTTTAATATTCTTCTCGGTTTCCATGAGGCAATCAAATAATTTATCATCTTAATATCATCATTTCCGAATCGAAGGTTTCGGAGTTTGCTTTAATTATCATCACTATCATCATTCGAATAAAACATGCGGATTCAAAATCCACTTTGGATCAAATAATTGTTTCATTTGTCGCATCAAATCGATCGCCTCTCGGCTTTTGGAATAATGAAGGAAATGTCGTTTCTTCGTACCAATACCATGTTCAGCACTGATACTGCCACGATGTTGGCTAACAAATTCATACAGGAATGGTTCAATAAGATCTAAAATGTCCGGATCAAATGATTTAGAGGTTACATTGAAATGTAGATTTCCATCGCCCATATGTCCATATCCGCAGATTCGGGTACAGTCAGCATTTTTCAGTCTATCACGCATCAATTCAACGATTTTGTAATAAACGCTGAGTGGTAGTGAAACATCATATTTATAACAATAACCATCTTTACGTAGACCTTCCGTAATAGATTCTCGATAAGATTTCAATTTTGCAAACTTTACACTATCACAATCCGATGTATATGTTCCATCCAGAATGATTTGCTGGGCCAAAAGCTTTTCGAAATGTTCAGCGATCCTTTTCTCCAATGATAAATCATCATTGCTAGACAGTTCGAATAGTGAATAAAACGGATAAGACTGTTGCAATGGCTTTGATGCTTGAAGGTTGTCCACCACAGCATTAACCGATAATTCATCCATCATTTCGAAACAGGATATGTTTTCGCCAAAATTATTCTGAACCCATCGATAAAGTTCAATCAATTTTTCAAAGCTCTCGCAACCAACTAAAAACACTTTTTTGCATTTGTAATCGTTTGGACAAAATATCGAAACTTTTGTTATGATACCCAAAGTACCTTCAGATCCTGTGAACAGCGAGAAAAAAATACGTCGCGTCACTACTTGTCACTTGTCGTTCACCCTTGGATCATTATTAAATCAATTATTTACCAACAAACAAATGTTTTAAATGATATCCGGTATTATCTTTACGCATACTTGACATGAGATCAAGTATATTGCCATTGGGCAAAACAACTTCCAAACCAAGTACATTGGCATGTAATGGGCCGAATTTGATGAAACGTAATCCACCGGCATTGGTGGCCAAATTTCCGCCAATCAAACATGAACCTTTGGCGCCAAGATCATAGGGAATCAGCCGGTTTATTTGATTAACATAATCTTCAAGGTTTTGCAACACACAACCACTCTCACATTGCAACACACCAGTAGTTTCATCCATGGACAATATTCTATTCATTTTTCTCATGCTAATTATGATTTCATTCTGTAACGGGATCGACCCGGTTACCAGGGATGTGTTTCCCGATTGTACCACACATTTCAGATCGTTTTGGTGACAATATTTCAAGATGTTCGACACATCCAAAGTTTTTCTAGGAAACAGAACAACATTGGATTTTCCTGGGGCAAAAATTTTTGGATAGATTAATGATGATACGAAAGCATTAAGCTATCAAACTGATTTTACTAAACAGTTATTTTTGTGGATTAGCATTACCATGATGACTTTTGAGCCAATCCGAATTGTAAACATCCAGATCTTCGGTCAAAACATTGTCGCGTCCAAGAAAATTTTGAAACTCTGTAATATAATTATTACAACTGGAAAAATGTCGAACATTTTTTGCAAGCAAAACCAACAGACTCGATCTAGGAATCATGATTTTAAAAAAATTATTTACAAACAACGCACAACACAACACACAGCGACTAACCTTGTCGTTGGTTACTCACTAGATGGCGCTGACGACAAAGTGACGCTGACAGTGACGAACGCAGCGCATGCGCACTGTCAATGATTTTCGAATTTTTTGAATTTTCGAACCGCCAAGTGCCAAAATTTCAGCAAAAATTCAAATTTATTAACTAACATCGATATTTAGCAACAAGGAGCGCCAAATTCATAAAATTCAAGCTCATCAAACGTTTTGATGGTGTAGAATTTTTTCAAATCTTCTTCCTTATATTTTCGGTTACCTGGCCGTAAAACAATGAACACGGTCATACCGGTCTTTCGCGCTTCTTGGCCTTTTTTCGGGCTATCAGTGAAATAGAATAGATTTTTCGGATCTCTTTCACTCAACGAAGCGATCACGCCACGATATTTGTTTGGATCATATTTGAAACGATGATGTGTATCGAATCCGCTCGTTATACATTCAGCTACATTGCCCTGGGTGGATGCACTCAAAAATAATTTCTGTATCTCCAATGGCCCGGAAGCGAATGTATAGATTTTGATGAAAAATGGATCCGATTGCCATTTTTTAAAATTAGGTATAACATCCGGAAACACATGTGGGCGTAATGTTTTCTTAGCATAACCATCGTTCCAAATTTTATTGAATATACCGTCCAACATTGCCATTAAACTTTTATCACGATTATTTCTACGAAATTTAAGATTCTCCTTAACGCTTCTGGCCAAATCATCCACACAACCATCGGTGATCAATCGTGGCATATCCGGATATTTCACGCAATCATTTTCGGTTCGTTCCCTCAAAATTTGCATATATGTTTTCAGATCTTCCGTTTCCCAATTGATTCTGATATAATTCTCAATGTTGGCATCAATATATTCATACAATTCTTTACGGAATTCATACGATGTGATCACGCCCCAAATATCGGTCAATATTTTGAATGGTTGTCGAATTTTCAATTTGCCATCCTCAAATTTGGCCCGATGCGATGGCGAACGGAGCTGAACCTTTTTCGCTAGCGGCTGATTTTCGAATTTTTTCTCTTTACCATCCACGATGAATTTCAATGTTTTTGTCTCAAAATCATCATCAAAATGGAATAATTCCGTTGGTGGATTGTCGTTGAAACTTTTTTCCGAATCAGACATCTCTTGTTGTGTGTTGTGACAAACAAATTGAAATCGATACAAGTTGCGGAAATCCTTTGATTGAAAAACTGGCAAGTTTTTATATCGAACAACGGATCTTGGCTGGTTTTCGAATTCCGAACTCGATTCGATTCGAATGCGAGGATTGATTCTAATCGAATCGAATTAGTCGAGATTAATCTCCAATATAATTCGAGTCACGGTTCTGTTAGCTCGGCAATTGGTTGAATTGAATCGAATCGAATCGAACAAAATGTTACCAAGACGAGCGATCGAACAAACGGAAGAATCGATATTTCACGAGCACTTGGTTTTACTTGTTGCATTTGTCATATTGGCGGTGGGAATCGTTTCATTTTTCTTCATTTTGCATAAGCTCGAATCAGCCGAACTTTCACAATTGATCACATTGCTCATATGCGGTTACATTCAACTTGGTGCCGGTTTTTTACTGTTCAAAGCAAACTCTTATGAATCGTTCCAAAAGCTGAGGGGCGTTCTGGCTTTGGTTCCCGTTTTAATGGATTTGAAAGGTAATCTCGAAGTGACCATGGCCTCCAGAATGTCTCGATTGGCCAACACTTCGAATCAATCGCATATTATCCAAAATCTGTGCAGGATAATGGCCCAGAATGGCTTCTTGATAACATGTCAAGTGAATTTTGTTTCGATTTTTGCCGTGCTAGTCACCGCATTCTATTTGTACACAAGCCATGTGGCTCTGTCATTCGAACATTTGGCCATGCTTTATGCTATAGCAATTACCACCGGTTTGGTAACATGTTTGGTGATCGGCAGCTTTGTCACATTCCTGGTCGGTATGCTGAGCGTCAGCGGATATGACCCAGATGATTTTGCCACATCTTTGGCCGCATCGTTTGGCGACTTTATCACCATTCTGATGATGATATTTTGCACCAATGGTTATTATGCAATATCGAAAAATCATTCACGATTCTATTTGGTCGTATTTGCATTAGCGGTGCCAATTTTTGCCGTATCTTGGTATTACACGCGGAGAAATCCGGAAATCCGACAGGTTTTCAACCAAAGTTGGCCACCATTGCTAATATCCACAACCATATCGATAATTGCCGGATTCATATTCGAATCAACCAATCAAAAATATAAGCAAACTTCATTGATATTATTGATGTTGGGCGGTTTTGTTGGCAATTCAGTGTCCATTGTGACCAGTCTTATATCCACCACTTTTTCCCTAAATGAATGTAACAAAGAATCAGTTCGTTGGTTGTTAAGTTGCAAAAAAGTTTTCTACGATTACGGTACAACAATTATGCTTCTTATATTTGGCCTTCGAAAACTTTGATTTTGACGTTCTTTTTCTTCTTTTTCTTCATCCAGAATCCAATACCAAAGTATCCAACACTTGTCGGTCGCACGTTTTACATGCTGTCGTGCCTTGTTTGTTCATCTATCTGATTACAATGGCCATCTTCAAGGATGAATACTTTATAGTGACCTGGAGTTTTGTCGGATTCTATCTGTTGGCCGGAGTTATTCTGGTAAGTCCTCGACCGGAACCGGAACGAATATTCTGGAACCTAATTTCTTGATCTTCTTTTCTCTTGATCAAAGCTGATCTGTATGATCTACTTGACATGCAATGTGGTGCATGTAATTTACAAAATGAACATGGATCCAAGCGATAATGCCATACCGGTCATGACCTCATTGATCGATCTGTTTGCATCATTAACATTGATGATTTTTTTCAAAATCTTAACAGCGCTTCAAGATCCAAACGTGTATATCGGGGATGATTCTTCAACTTCTTCTTCTTCTCCGGCGAACATCGCCCAAACACCACCATCACCATCATCATCACGTCCGGTTAAATTTTGAATTTCTGTTTGTTGTTTCTAAATTTATTTATTAAAGATCATCTTTTCAAAACGAAAAAAAATTTGAAGAGATTAATACTGGAAATCGGGCTTCGATTTGAATAATAAATATAATAATAAAAATGACAGAATTTAAATGTAAAAAAAAGAAAAAATTCCGAGTGAAAAGAATTTGTAATTTTTCTCCTCCTCCTTTTTTTAATAATATGAAGAAACAGAACATAAATTCTGGATAATTTGGGGCGTGGTAATTGTTGTTGTTGTTGATGATGTTGGTTTTTTTTATAAAAAAAATACACATTTGATTTGGAGCGCGCGAAATTCAAAAAGTAAAGAGAGAGAACGAGAGAGAGAGAGAGAGAGGATTCTGGATATGCATGTTTCGTATCAATGTTTTGTTTGCTTTTGTTTCCAAAGGAGAATCAATAATTATAATATAATATAATCAAGGATCAATAAAATCATTAAATAATTAAAAAGAGAGAATGATACAGAAATGATCAAAAATGGAGGATATATAGAGAGAGAGGAAAGAGAGAAAAAAAACAAGCAACAACAGATTCAAAAAGTGTTCCAGAAACAGACGATGATTTGATGTGTGTGTAGGTGTGTCTGAGTGGGTGTGTTTAGGTAAATTGGGCGCCAAAATGGGGGTTAAAATTCAAACCTAAATTCAAATTCACATAGGTAAGTAGTGGCTAAGATCGTGTGGTTCGCGTTTCGCTTGCGTCACATCATTCTTTTTGAGTCTTTTTGGTTTTGGGTGTTTTAGTTTGGCGCCCAAAAAAAAATTTAAAATTGAGGGGAGAGAGAGTGAGTGAGTGACAATGATGAACGTACAGAAATTCGTGACTAGTTCAACATATAAAATCATCATCACCATCATCATCATTGATAGAGAGAGGGAGTAAAAGACAGAACCAATATTGAGTATTGTGTGTTTGGATGAGGGGTCCGACCAGACGACCGGAAAAAAAGGAAGGAAACGAACAGAGATAATTTACTGAGGAAAAAAATTGATGAGGGATGATATTAAATGATGATGATGATGATAATGATGAAATTCCATATTTCATCGTGTGTTTTTTTTTGCTGCTTGCTGCGGGAACAGAGGATTCTTGGCTCCCGGAACATTTGATTTTAGCTGCAATTTAGCTGCAAACGATCATTGTTTTTTGGTTGGTCAATTTTCATCGTAAGTAAAAGTTTCTTGAGTTTGAGTATTGTTTCTCTTTGGTTGTTTCAGCATTTAATTTATAGACAGAAGACTTGATTAAATTGACGTTCTCGAATCATCTTCATCATCAATATGGAGTGAAACGATTGAACGCTCCTCGATATGCGACCTGATTGATTCCAGGAAAGAAAAAAATGGATGAAATAATGAAAAAATATATTGGGTGGCTTTTGAAACAAACCCCATAACCAGTAACTGGTCCAATGGTATGTCCTAGATATGGTTCGGCAAATTCTCTTCCATAACCGGAAGTGGCCGCCATATAGCTGGCCACCGTTGGATTGGCTTGAGCAGCTGCCGCCGCAGCAGCATAAGACCTGGCCGCTGCGGCCGTATACGCAGCGCTTGCAGCATATGATGCCTATTGATGAACAATTAAGAATCAATTTCAGATTTTGCTGGATTCCCCCCCCCAAAAAAAAACACACTTACCGGCAATTGATATCTTTCGGTTCCGTTGGCTGCGGCGGCTGCCGCTGCATAAGTTAAGAATGGATCCTGATAAACATTCCTAGCCGCCAAAAGTCTACAAGATTTAAATATCAAAACGAAAAAACAAAATGGGCGTGAATTCATTGAAAAAATCCCCCGAAATCACAAAGAAACAAGAGAAAAAAGCATCGAAAAAACCAAAACGCTTGGGCGTGGATCCGGGCGTGTGTGTGTGCTTGAATGCTCGATCTAGTACTATCAGTATCCTGGTATATTCGTAAGAATCCAACCATCTATACAAGCACACCCACCCACACCCACATGGAGCACATACACCATAACCGGGTTATGTAATCATTATTTTTTTTTCGAAACAGGGAAACAAAAGGGGATATTAAATTCTACCGGAAATAGAACACACAAACGTACACAGACATACACATTTAAATATTAAATATTAAAAAAACAGGAAATAAAAGAGGAAATTTTCATAAAAGAAAATAAAAGCATTTTTTCATTTTTGAAAACTTACTGGGAAGCAGCATATCCATGCAAAGTGGCAGCGGCTGCGGTTAGTGGTGAAGAGTGTCTGGTGAATGTAGCAGCGGCGGCCAGTGTATTCGCCCGTGTTAACCGTGTACCTCTTTGGATCGCTACACCGCGTAGAGCTGCCACTGCAATTTTGTTTTGTTTTGTTTCGGTTCGGTTTTTTTTAAATAAATAAATTAAAATAATAATGAAAAAACGGAAACGGAATCAGTCCACTGGTTTTTTTTCGAACAGGCATTAATTATAACAATCAATCAATTCAAAACAAGGTCAACCTCATAGCCCACAACCAACAAACCACCCCTTAAAACCCAATGGGGGATTCGATTAGAATTAGTTTTTTAAATCCAACAAAAATCATCATCATCATTATTCGTAAAAAGCAAAAGCCATGGATGGTTTCCAAAGTTATGTTGGAGATGCACAATTCAAACCGGAAATAAATCAATATGTGTGCGTGTGTGTGCAAGCATCAATCTTGAATGTTTTATCCCCCAATATGCATGCATGCAAATAAGACAAAGTAGGAAGAGGGGACAAATAGGCAAAATAGCGGTGTGTTGTAGCTTTCAAAATTTTTCGAAATTTGTTTAGACGAGCGCGCGAATCTCCGAAAATGAAGGCTATGAAACAAAAATGTAGGTAACCTAACTCCTTGAAATTCTATGGCGCTACTTGTGTACCATATCCGTGAAACTCTTCCTCCTCATCCTCATACACAAGAGGATGTTGTGTTCATCACCAATGGTGAACGATGAAGCTACATAGTGTGTATATTGCATCAAAAGTTAATATGTTGGGCATAATGTGCAAAGCCGAAGACAGAAAAAAAAGCGCACGTTAACAAAATTCCATCTACATACTAAACAAGCTAATAGGAGTAGGAGGAGGTAATTCTGATGGAATACTATAAAAAAAATATTAATGGCACGATGAAGCGGAAATTCCGTTTGAAGATGGAGAAAACGAAAAGCGAAAAAAAATTCTTTCTGTCTGTTTTTTTCTTTCTTTCATTTCTTGGGAACACACACTTACCATTGGAGATAAGTGCTGCAGCAGCGGCAGCATTGGCATTGGCGTTGGCAGCAGCGGCTGCGGCGGCCACCGCTGCCGCCGATACCGTCGTCGTTGGTGCGGGCTTTTTCGATTGTACACGAGCAGTCGCATTATTCACTTCGATCTTTCTTCCT
Organism: Amerodectes protonotaria; assembly: GCA_025882695.1. Classification (NCBI taxonomy): domain Eukaryota; kingdom Metazoa; phylum Arthropoda; class Arachnida; order Sarcoptiformes; family Proctophyllodidae; genus Amerodectes; species Amerodectes protonotaria. Next base: position 6,114 of record JAOZJS010001052.1, on the reverse strand, counting down.
TCCACAACGGTACCATTCAGCTGCTCTCTGGCACGATCAGCATCAATAGTGGAGGCAAAGGTAACAAAACCGAAACCCTATTGGAAAAATGAAAAAGAAGAAGAACATAACATACAATTTCTGGATCAAATTGTCTGTGTGGCGTATTGGCATGTGTCCGGTTTTTTTTGGGGATGTGGAAAACTATTTTTAGACGGAATTTCGCTGCTGAGCAGCTTCCGGCTATTGGATCAGCTTAGCTCAATAATTACAAGACCTGACTAATCAGCATTTATTTGGGGCACCCACACACACATACATACACTGGTCTACACTTTGCAAATGCAATAGAATGCGATTACGATCCACGATCGCGATCCAAAACTGGACTCGATCTAATCGCTCATAACTTTTGATTATGGCCCAAACTATGGGCATGGACCCGAATAATAATAGCCATAAAAATGATGATTATTATTATTGTAGAGATAATTCCGTTTATCGAGAATCGGCGGTCCAACGAAGACTAATTCCATTATATTTTTTTGGCAACAACAACCAATCCAATTCATTGCTTTGCATGATACTTTTTTTTCATTCGTTATTGCATTACCTAGTGCAAAAGTTAATCTAGAGCTGTGAATTTCGACGAAGAGACAGAGACAGATACAGAATATTATTACTAGGCGTTAGCCCGAATCACACACTCAAGAATGAGTCACGCACACACACGGACAGACCATCACAGGGACGGACGATCGTCCTGGACAACCTCACCTAAATCGCAATCAACCTTATGGACCAAACCGGCCCCAAAGGTTCATCAATCAGTGTGAGTGTGTGCGCGCGTTGCTGGCATGTAAATGTCATCATCATCACTCGTGGGACACCACCACTCGGTTTTTTCTGCTCCGGCTTACCTTAGATCCTCTTTCATTGAATATGATTTCCACATCTAGAATTGGGCCAAATTGCTGTTGAAGAAAAAAATAGAGACAAAATTAATCAAAAATTAATGTTATTAAATCAGGTGAGATCCACCACCAGGTCAGATCCAAAATTCCGAAAACAACCGAACCAAAAAACAAAAATAAAATTAAAAACATTCAACGTGTAGCGGATAAAGAAATGCAAGAAAAAACAAAAAGATTATTATTCAAACACAAGAATCATAAGGTCACATCATCACATTAGATAAATGTCAAGACACGAATAATGGTCATCATCATCATCAGCACAGAGGAAACAACCGTCTTCACATGATTGACGATCACCACCACCACCATATGGAAATAATGGACATTACAATATTTTTTTGGCCACACGAACCCTTGACCAAAAGCCTAACGGACAACACACCTCGCTATAAAAGTCTGAATCTTCTTCGTCTCGTTAAGTTAGTCGCTAAAACATGCCAATAATTCAATGGAATTTTTTCGCCTCGATTCCAAGCCGTATAATTCCGACAGACAGACATACACACGGAGGCATCACCGAACAACAAAAAAAAACCATGTCCAATGCAGATCTTGTTCTCTCTTTTTTTTCTCGCTTATTTGCTTAACCTTACAACAACCAACAAAAAAAAATCATTGATTTATATTCAGATCAGATCATTAGATGTGGGATATGCATTTGAAGGGCGTGTGTGGGTGTGCCATGCCATTCAAGTTGTTAGAACCACGTAAATATAATGGAATCAACCATAATAATCATAATTGTGACCATCATCATTTTGTACCAGACAACACCATTACAAGATAATAAAAGAGGAAAAAAATATAATAATAGAAGCAATACACATTCAGACCATTCATACAGACATACATACATAAACCATACATGCAAATAGCCTATAGCCGCTTTTCTTGTATTGGATGGCGTGGCGTATCGTCTGTGAGCATTTTCATTGTCATCATCATCATAATAATAATAATCATCATCATTGATGATGATGATGGAATGATTGAGAATTATTTTTTTCCAATACACAATACAACACGATCAAAAAATGGCAGCCAATATATAATGCAATTTAGGGTTAATAGTATAAAATTTTTTTGGCGCGGTCTTGGTTCATCATTTCATCATGATCATGATCATGATCATCATCTCAACATCATCAACAACAACAAAATGAGATTATTATTCAATAATTTAAAATTTCAAATCTATCCGCCAACCTTCCAATAAACTCGATGATGATGATGATGATTTGGTGAAACAACTGCTTTTCGTTTTGGGAAAAAAGGAAGAAGAAAATTCTGTTGGTTAAATTGCCACAACAATTCCGCACGAACAACAACAACAACGAAACATTTAATTAATGGCAAAAGCCAGTAACCACCCCAAGAAAACATGAAAGACCTAGTTTAATTTTCAAACACGCTGACCAGTCAGTCCGGTCGTTCGACCGAAAAACCGGCCAACCCCCAAGCTACACACCTCTAGCACCAACCAAAAGCTAATGAATTCAATGGGATTATTACATGTTTCGTGCTGTGTTGTTCTTTGTTCGTTGTTGTTTGTTGATGAAACGATTCGTTGGTCGGAACATTAGTAGTAGTAACCAGGTGACAATATGACCGCTAATTAATTCAATTGTTTGAAAGCGGAAAAAAACCAACGAAACAAAAAACCGAACAAGATACACACACTTACCCCAAACAATTGTCGCAAATCTGGATCTCTAAATCGAAACGGAATATTGGAAACATGTAATCTTTTTGGTTGAACAGAATTATTGTTGTTGATGATCGTGTTGTTGGCTGCCGCATTTACGTTATTATTATTGACTATTGGTGCGTTGGATGCTTTCGTGGGGAAAGAAAAATAACAAAATTTTAGGAATTGATTTTCGTTTGCACAAAACACATTGCAACTTACTTGTTGTGGTCCCCATTGTGGCTTGATGGCCACCTCCATTGGCTATCGAGGTAGGAGATGGTATCGAAGCCATTGGTGGAGATTGATTATTATTATTATTATTAATTGTATTCCTATTCACATTATTCACATCATTCATGGTGTTGGCTGGCGGTAATGATGGCGGAACAACCGAATTGTGCGTTGTTTCAGGCATCGATGATATTGGCGGTTGTTGTTGTTGTTGGCTATTGGTATCAACTGTAACACTTTCGCCGCCATACGTATCGATGTCGGTCTGTGTTTGTTGTTCCACCGAAACGGACACCACACCAGATGCTGAAGAAGATGTTTGTTGTTGTTGTTGTTGTTGATTATTATTATTATTATTTATGGACATGATTTGCGTCGTTTCTGCTGATGTCGTTGGTGATGATAAATTTGGCGCTGTGGACATCAAATAACCATTGGTCGTGGTCGTGGCGCAAGATGTTGGATTTTCTGAATTTTGAGAACGAACAAAATTTTTTTTTGAATATCATCAATAAGAGAACTAACTCTCCTTTTTTGAAATTTTGTTTGTAAATTTTAAACAAATATCTAACTTACCATTGTTGTTGTTGTTGATGTGACACCTTGGCGATGCAACAGTATTATCATAATTCACCACCATTTCATTCTTGATGGATGAAACGATGGTTGTGGTGTTTGTTTGAGTACTAGATGCCAAAATTGGTGATTGCCCATTCAATGGGCCATTCATCTGATTGGCTGCCATCGTCGTGGTTGTTGTCACTGGCTGGCTGGGTTCAACCATGGCTGAGGTAGGAAACATTGTTGGCTGCTGCTGCTGCTGTTGTTGTTGTGATTGTTGTGACAAAGAATCGTTCCACATTTTCTGTAACACAAGAATCCATTTTTTATAATCATCATCAAAATTAATAATCATTTTTTTTGGAACAAGCAAGCAAACAAACAAGATCGCATGAATATCAAGTGTGATTTTTCCGGAAATAATTTGGTTATTTGCGAATCGTGTGTCTTGACAACAGCACACCAGCGGTCAAGAAAAACATGATCAAGATGATGATGGTGGTTTTCCATTATCGTTTTTTTTTTCGTTCTGGCCCTGAGATACTACACTACACACTGCTGCCAGCACCACTCATAACAATGGATTTTGGAAATCAAAAACCTAAGTAAACAATTACAGTCAATGTAAATATTGTTTGGGAAAAACTTGATTACATGTCGAATTATGTCGAGTAATCGAAGAAGAATCTATTGTGTCAGCCACCTATGTTTTGGTTCTAGTTTTCATCGCACACACACATTCATTCAAAGCGATTGATTTTCCACAAATCATCAATACACACACACGCACACACATCTCCTGAAAGTTATCATTCTCATTTTCAATATTCCTATCATATGTTCGGCAAGCTTTTCTCAAAAGTTTCCTTTTTTCAAAAGAAAGAACTATTAATAGAAAGTAAACATACAAATTCACAACAGCCACCCGAAACGAAATTAAATGATGATCGTTAAGCGGTGGTGGCAACGATGATGCTGATGGTGTTTAGACTATTTCACCAAAGCATTTTGATGCGTTCATAATCTAAACATTAACACCGCCAAACAACACATTGGTGGCAGGATTGGGAGCATCGAATGAATCTCAACTTTTCAAAACTAATAATGATTTCGATGATTTTCGTTCTAAATTTCATCATCATCGGGGAAAAAATAAGAGCGAGAAAAAAAATTGCATCTTACCTATTTGTTGTGGTGGTGGTGTTTGGTGCCAACAGCAACAACCATTCGAACATTTGCGATGATGATTTGTATTTTTCAGCTTCGTTTTTCCTCGGCAACAATATTATCACAAAATTTTTAAATTTGAAAAAATATATTTTGATTTTTTGTTGTACAGAAGAAAGAGTGGTTTCTCGTGATGCTTCTGGGATAGACACAATACTGTTGAAACTTTGGTTAAAGTATTTTTTTGAGCTCAGGATTCTCTTGTTTTTTTTGTTTGGATCTTCAAGATTGGATTCGAATTTGGTTAAGATTAAGATTCTTCAGGATCCTTGATGGAAAAATCGATGATTATCGTTGATTATTCATTGTAGAAACAATTTCATCTTCAGGTAACGAACAAGAACAACAACAATAATTATAATCAACAAAAAAACAATTCAAACATTCAAACAAACAAACAATACCATTTTCTTGTTGAAGGTTTTCGCTTCTTATTTTTCCACCATCATCATCATCGTTGAGAAATAGCAGCCAACATTTAATTGTGCATGGTTGTTTCAAGATCACCACACAACACTTTCTTGCTCACCAACCAACCAACCAACCAGCACACACACACACACACACATAGCACATCCGCCAAGATGTGTTGCTGAAGAACATAACACAACAACACTTAAACGAAACGAGAAAAGAAACAAACAAACACAGAAAAAACAAGATACGAACACGGCGACACTCTCTTCTTTGGAACACACGATTATTTTTATTATTATTATGTTGGTCTGGTGTTGTGCGTTATGTGTTGGTGGTGAATGGGCTCGATGTCCAAGTGTGTGTGAACCAAAATCCCGAGACAACAACACAGCACTGGGAAATTTGGGAAAAGTAGAAAAAAAACCCAAGCCAAGAACCAAACTAGCTAACTAAAACACAAAGCCCAGGCATGCACACACACACACATGCTAAAGCATGCCATGATGTTAGCTTTACTCTTTCGGTTTGAGACTGCCAATGGCCAAACAAAACAAATAAACGAAAACGTTCGAATGAAAGAAAACGTTCGAAAGAACGAACGAAAAATGTTCGAGCATTGTTTGCTACCGCTACCGCTGCTCAAGATAGATGGTCGTGGTGGTGGTGTACATCTGTCTTCTTTTCTTTTTTGTTTTGGTCTCGAATTTTTTTCTACCACAAATGCGCACAAACTGAACAAAAAGCGCTTAGTAAATGGTATACATACATGTACACTGGAAAAAATATATTGACAACAATATAGCCATTGGAAATGCAGACTGTATAGCTGCGATCGGCCAACAGACGGCGTAAGGCGATTGGCGATTGGCAATTGGCGTGAAGTTTGGTTTGGTTTGGTTAACATCAACCCGAAAGTTGTCCATAAATTGAAAAAAAATAAAATAAAATCAAAATTTTGCGATTTTCCCATAGAAAATACATTACAGCTTTTTGCCAACAGATGGCGCTCATAAATTTTCAGTGATTTTTCAG
>JAOZJS010001051.1:0-14909 GCA_025882695.1 Amerodectes protonotaria | reverse complement strand
GATGCCATGCGATGATGATACGGATTTTTGTGCGGGAAAAGCTAAAAGATTATCTTTAGGGTGACTTGATTGATTCGTTCAACGCACACACACATACACACAGAGATTCGGCTCACACCGAGTAACAACTAGGTGTTCGGTCCCCAGCTGATTCCTTGGAAGCCGGCCCGAACCATTGACCTGCCTTGGCCTTTGGCCGCCGATATTTATTATCATCACCTCTTGGCTAGAGAATTCAAGGGAATCGCTTAGCTTTGGCTTGGTGTAGTTGTGTTGGTTTGTTAGTGTAAAAAGGCTAATCATTTCATCACCATTCTCCAGCGTGTAGTGTTGTGCTTGCTGCTCCTGGGGATATTGCTGGGTCCGGTTCCCCGGGGCGTGTCCACCAGAAGTGATCACCACCAATCGCGATATGTTTGGAAGAATTTCATTTCAGTCCAAGACAAAAAGTTAAATTGTTTTATGATCATATGCGATCATCAACCGATAACAAACAAAAAAGAGCAAAAATCCATTTGGAAATCCATAGATTTTCTTTTTATTTTCTCTCTTGTTTAGTTTTGGTCTAAAAATAGAGAGCTTTGAGAAGTAATGAAATAGAAGAGGTTTCCCTTCTTCGTCGTCCAGTGGTGGTGTTCGTTGTTGTTTCTAGTGAAATTCCGCGAAATGGTCCCGAACAACCACCAACCTGTTGAATGATGATTGCCGTGTGTGTGTGTGTTTGGTGCGCCATAATACCGAACCAAATGTCTGCTGGTGTGTGTATGTTTGTCCGTCCAGATTTCGATACCAGACAGACGACCCAGGATGGTGATTGTCGTTTACCTGCTTTCTACCTGGTTTTCAAATGTTTTTTTTATTAGATTTTTTTTTGTGGCAATTGTTGTTGTTGTTGTGACCAGCGACCAAGTTTATCTAGCCGGTTAGCTGACAGACTTTACCTTTCTTTTTTGATGATTATATTTTAACAACAACAACAAAAACAACAAAAAGAAAAATAATATTTCCTTTTTGTTCATCAAACGATCGAAGGTTCCAAAATGTTCCTGTCTGTCTGTGTCTGTGAATGTCTTGGATATTATATTACACACCGTTATCTTTGTGGTGGTGGTGGTGTGTGATTTTTGGCGGTTTGGCTGATCAACAGGTCCGCTCGTTGATCAACAGGTATAAAATAAAGGAGACACATCACATTATGTGTGACCCTACCTGTAGTTTACCTGGCCATAGTGGCCATCATCAACATGATCGTCTCAATCATTTGTTGTTGTCGTTGTTGTTACCTGCTAGCTAGCTTTGATTGTTCTGTTTGGTATCCATTTAGGGCTCAATCATCATCATCATTATCATTATCATTTTGTTTCTAAATGCTTTGCGTCAATTATTTAGGCTTTCTTCATCTTCTTTATTTTCTTACAAATTTCTTTTTTATTTGACGACGATGTTTGATGAACCAACCAGCCAACCAACGAACGAACAAACAACAACAACAAAAAGGTTCCGAATAAGTTTAACATTTTCCAATTTAAGAACCTATCTGGGATACACTTGGCGCATTATAAACCAACAAAAAAAAAAAAGAAAAGTCGTTTGAAATCGTTCGCTCTCTTCATGATTAAGCCAAGCCACCATTTTGTCATGTGTGTGTGTGTGTATTTCCATGAAATGAGATTGGTCAGTTACCTTGTGTTGTTGGTTGGTTATGGCCAGGCCAGGCCACGGTTCAACATTTGTTTCGTCTTCTCTCTTTCTCTCGGGGGTTCATTCCAAAATTTTTGTTCTCTTCGTCTTCTCGTCGTCGTCGTTTTATATGTGTTTATATTCACTTGAAACCTTAAACGACTTCTAGACGATGAAATGGTGTTGATATAATATACCTAAATGAACTGGAATAACCGAATGAGGATGGTTATTGAGAAGGAGAAGGACATAGAAGTCAAAAGAATGGTTCTGGCCGCGTTAAGGAGCTATTATTTTTCAAATAGGTTTCTTCTTCTTCTTTTATCAAATCTCTTCTCTCTCTCCCTCTCTCCATCTCTCTCACTAATTCTACGGTGCTTGGCAAATTAATTAACTGATAATTGCGAGTTCACAACGTTTTCTTCTTCTTCTTATTTGGCTAAAAAAGTCTTCGGGAGTTTGAGGGATGCTCGCACAAACAGGCAACAGTTTGTTGGTGGATGATTGTCAATGATGATGTTGTCACCGAAAGAAAAATAAAGAATCAGATTTCGCCCTGAAAAAATCAGACGATCATCATGGTGATGGTACACACACACATGTCACATTTGTTAACATTTCTAATAAATTCATGATGTTGTTGGCTCCAACCAAGCCAAGGGAGCCAAGAATCGATCAAAAATCATGGCTTGGCGTGGATGATTTATGATTTACACACACACGAACACACCACCACAAACATACACACCACAATCATCATCGTCGTGATGATCTTCATGATGATGATCGTTGGTCGGATCAAAATGGTGCAATGGTGTCTGCGTCTGTCTGCCTGTCTCTGTGTGTTATATCTTAATTTTTGTGGCCCACTGTAATAAATACTTTTTGTTTTTGGTTGTTGTTGGCTTCGGGCTAGAATCCGCTGCTGACATCCCGATCCCAGTTTCACACACTCGCACACTCGTACACTCGCACGGAGAGGAGAATTTAGAGGCTTCGAAAAAAAAGAGGTCTGGTGAGACACTCCTGGTCTACGTCGGACGGACCATTGATTTTACGATCGGCTGGTTTGGTCGTTTTAGCGAGATCATTATAAAAAGCACAAGAATTCCAACCGATATCGATACCGGAATCATTTGATGACGAACCCGTCGTAGCCATTGAGATTTGAATGGAAAAATACAAAACAGTCCTTTTCACACACTTTCGGTTAAATTAATTTTGTTTTGGGGACTGGTAGTGGCAGTGGTCATCCGAGATCTGATCTGATCTGATTTTGGCTAATTCTCTCGTTTTCGTTTCGTTTTCGAATTTTTCTGTCCCTTCCAAAATTATCTTTATTATTATTATTATTATTATGATCCTCATCCTCATTATAGAACTAGCCATGTCGCCAACGTTTCACCCAGATTATATACAACAAATGAGCTTATTAAATCAAAGAATGGCCGCGTCGATGGTCGCTTTATCTGGTCAAACACCGCCATCATCAACATCATCGGCCACAATTACCGATGCTGTTAATCAACAACAACACCAGCAGCATCAGCATCAGCATCAGCATCAACAACCGCAACAGCAGCAGCAACAGGTACAAGCACAACATCATCAACACCATCATCAAAATGCGGCCGCTGCTGCCGCATTTTTGAACAGTTCGGCAGCAATGGCCGCTGCTGTAGCCGCTGCAGCAGCCGGTGTTGGTGATCCAACAACCACCCTGAACGGAAACGGGAGCATATCATCGGCGGTGGCAGCCGCAGCAGCAACTTCCGCCACTGCAACAACATTACCTCTTGGCTCATTGGATCCGGCAACAGTGGTACCATCACCAGTTGCATCAATATCATCATTTCGAACACCTAGCGCCACCAATCTACACCTAAACCGGAAACGAGCCCTAAGTGCCTCATCCTATACGGATATGTTTGATATAAATTCAATGATTCGTTTCTCGCCAAATTCGCTTGTCTCTTTTGTCAATGGATCTCGTTCATCATCGGCCTCCGGTTCCTATGGACATCTTAGTGCAGGTTAGTTTACCATTTTTTTAAAGTTCTGTATCGTTTTTTTTTGCTTTTAGTTTCGCACACACGCACACACATCGACAGCTCAATCAAGAACATCATCAGCAGCAAAATACGGTTGGCATGCTGATGGTTGGTTGGTCGATGGTGTGTTCTTGGTTCGTGGTTGATCGACACGCCTGGTCATGTTCCATGTTTTACTGTCGAGAGAGAACTACGCAAGAACTTGCTACTCTTCTGCTGCTGCTGCTGCTGATGATTCTTCATCATCATCATCTCAACATGTTGTTGTTTCGTTTCGTTCGCAACATGTCGAGATGTTCTTGTGGCATGTTTTTTTCTCTAACTTTGAAATTAAAATTCATTTCAAAGTTTGAGCGAGAAGCGAGAGAGAGAGAGAGGAAAAACTCGCTCATGCTGTGTTTTTGCGCGATACAAATTCTTTTCTGCCCGCCGCGGGTTGCGCGCGTATCGTTCACCGAAGAGAGCGGGTCGCTCGCTGCCTGCCTGCCTGCCTGTTGAATGTTTTTGAATTGATTTGTCGACAACACTGTCATAATCACCCAACAGTTGATCGGGCAAAGCACTAGAACATTTTTGGCTGGAAACAAGAATTATGCCTAGCCTAGTCGAGGAATAAATCGTTGATCTGTTTTATTTTTTGGTCCGAAAACGACACGATAACGATAGGGATGGGATTAAATGACATAATATAATGAGACACGATAAATCCGATAAATCCGGCCTTCCTTCCGAATGATATTGATCCGGACAAGAGCTTCGGAAAAACTGGATAAAAGAAAAAAAATGGAAAAAAAATTGGTTGTTGATTGGTTGGTCGAATGGTTGGTTGGTTGAAGAATCAATCAATCAATCAATCAATCAATAAATTGTTGTCGTGTTGTGTTGTGTTGTGTTCCATCAAGTCATCAGTCGGGTCAATGGTCGGGCTATGAGGATGATGTTGTGGACACTTAGCGCGCATCATCGACATCATAACAATACTTTGAACCATTATTATTATGTGGTTTATTATTAGCTAATTATTCTTCAATACAAGAATAAAGTAGGAGGATTTATTATCGTATTATCATTATTGGCCCCGACAAAATGGTTGATCAATCATCGACATCTATCAATCAACCAATCATTCAATCAACCAATCAATCAGCCAGTAAATCGACCATTCTTGCCATCAATCAGTCAATTGGTTGATGGTCAAAAATATGTGTGTGTGTGTGTAGATCTTTCGATCCGATCCGATCCGATCCGAAAATCCAATCTGAAAAGATGTGATTTTCGGATCGGATCGGAAGAGAATATGAATGAATGATCAATAAATGATCAACAATTTATCTGGTTGGTCTTTCTGGTTGTGTGTTGTTCTCCATTCTTGCTCTTGCATACAATCACACACACACACACACACATTATAACCATTTGCGATGGCTAATCCAATTTTCCGATGCACGCACCTTCTCGCCACCATCATCATCATCATCATCATCGAAGTTCTCCTGTCATTCGATGGTGGAAGGGATGCAAATGGTGGTCGTTTGTGGAGACATAAAATCCAGATAGATAGATAGAGCGAGAAAGACCAAGAGCGAGAGCGAGAAAGACAGAACACAAACGCATTCCTACCATCACCACACATATATATTATTGTGGCCTCGCTGGCTGGATGTGGATGCTTGCTTGGGATAGCTAAATTTAACACGCAATTTAGAACTTTCAACCCTAAGTTCAAATCTCATCAACAGGGAATCTGGCTAAGGCTGCGAATAAGGTGAAGAAGATGAAGAAGATGAAGTAGACACAATCATTTTATTATTATTATTATTATTGAACATCGACCCAACAACAACAACAACAAACGAAATATTTACATAGCATCGCTTTGCGTGTGAAGACAATTATCTCCTTTTTTTCTTCTTCTTCTCCGTCTCTTCTTCGTCTTCTAATAGCCCCAAAGATTTTAAGAACAACAACAACAATCAAAATCAAAGACTTTAACCAATATTATTATTATTCTTTCGTTTCGTTTCGTTCTCATTCCCAAAACACACAAACGCGAATATAGGTACATTGAGTCCAGCGTTCGGTGTATCCAGCTTGACCAATGGAATGTTACCAACAAGCCTACATCATTTGATGCGTTCACCGATTCTTGGTAGTTCTCCGCTGTTACATCATCATCATCATCATCATCATCATGCGGCAGCAGCAGCAGCAGCGGCGGCCGCGGCAGCCGCAAATGTTATCGGTCCAACAGCAACAGCAACAGCAGCTAATTTATTGAACGGTGCTGGTGCTGGTTCTGCACCATTTTTGCATCATACCACCAATCATCATCCGGCTCATCAATTTCCTCATCTTTCATCCAATCTTCATCTGCAACATCATCATCAGCATGCTGCGGCAATGGCGGCTTCAACTTCGTTGAATACATCAACCGCCATGGCCAATAATGGCACCAACAACAGTATCACGTTGGCCAAACAGCAACAGTCTTCGAATAATCATGGTAATACGAATGATCTCAATTCTCATCATCATCAGCATCATCCGCATCATTCTCATTCGAATTCTACGGCTGCTACGACGATTAGTCGCGAAACTGCCTCAAACGTTGTCTCATCAACAGTTGGTGATTGTGATGACAAACATAATCGTTTGAATAATGCTAAAATATCCAAAATGCAACGGATGGCCATCAATGATAATAATAATAATAACAGTAATAATAATAGCAATCATCAAATGGATTCAAACAATTCTAATAATGGATCGAATGGTGTTGGTTTGGTAAATGGACAACACCACAAACATCATATCCAAGTCAATGCTAATTTGATGACAAGCGTACCGGATGATAATGCTGAACCAGGAGATTTCATTGAAACCAATTGCCATTGGAGCGGATGTAGTAAAGAGTTTGCCATACAAGATGAATTAGTTAAACATATAACCGCTGACCATATTCATATGAATAAGAAGAATTTCATTTGTAAATGGGAAGATTGTTCCAGAGAAATGAAACCATTTAAAGCTCAATATATGCTAGTCGTTCATATGCGTAGACATACTGGAGAGAAGCCGCATAAATGTACCTTTGAAGGTAGGTTATAACCTGTTGCATCCCTCTGATCTGATCTTAATGCGAGCAAATCTCTGTTTGTTTTTTTTCAGGCTGTTCCAAAGCTTATTCTCGGTTGGAAAATCTTAAAACACATCTTAGGTCGCATACTGGAGAGAAGCCATATGTTTGTGAATTTCCAACATGCCAGAAAGCATTCTCCAATGCTTCGGATCGTGCCAAACACCAGAATCGTACTCATTCCAATGAGAAACCGTATGCTTGCAGGGTACCAGGGTGTACGAAAAAATACACTGATCCATCTTCGTTGAGGAAACACGTCAAAACAGTACATGGTGCAGAGGTTTATGCTACCAAAAAACACAAAGGTCTTAATTTGGACCCGAACAATCCGGCCAATGATGATAATAAAAAGAAAAGCTGTGTGAACACTTTTATTGTCAAAGCAGAGATCAATGATGATGGTAGTGGATCCAATGGTTTCGTGAACGGTACCGGACATGATCATAAATCCGATTATTGCAACAGCATCAATGGATCACCATCCAATGGTGGTAACTTTTCGCCATCCAGTAATTCTTCTTCAAATGGATCCGGTAAGTTTCCCGAAAACCATCTACGATTCATCTCAATAATCAACGGATCGTTGTCCAATCAAACAGGTGGTTTTGGATCTCCACAAAATCCCCAAGATTCCAATGAAATTCACGGATACCATTTTTCGAATGAAATGAATTCGGTAAACAATATCAATGCTAACAACAATAATAATGATTCAACAACAACGATGCCAATGTTTGAAGCACCAATCAGTGATAATTCCGTTTCGACAACCTGCCAAAATAATTTGGATAATGAATGGATTGCTCGTAGTGATTGTTATGAGGAGAATGATGATTATATCAATCAGCCAAATTATTCAGATTTTGAAATCGAAGACGCCAACGGTGTGGTAATTGCTGTCGGTGGTGGCCGAAACATGGCCAACTCTGGTGAAAGAATGATCCGTTCCAAGAATGTTTTTAAGAATAATTTGAAAGCAATCAAAAGCGGCCTTAAAACTGCCGCCAATTGGATACCGAACATTTTTAATCGTTCAACCAATCATCGTGAGGATTTTTTCGATGGGAAAAAGTCCAAAACCAAACTAACCAGACAGGATAGTATTGGTTCCAGTTTACATTCGAATTCATTTTATAGTTCAGTCCTGGGTTCGGAGAATTCCAACACCAATTCTCAGTATACGAATAATTCCTATTCGACCAATGGTAGCAGCAATCAACAGTATAATAATAACAATGGCCGACACCAGCCACAATCTGGCTACAATAATATGCCGGCATCCGCAACAGGAACTTTGACACAATCGATCAATCGTTGCAATTCGTATGATCCTATTTCGATTGGTGGCTCTTCGCGCAGGTCTTCGGAGGCGAGCATTGCTTCATTGGCTGCAGCAACAGTCACTTCAGTGGGACGTTCTAATGGCGAGCCTAAACATTTAAAGCAGACAGAAAATTTGATTATTTCACCGCAATCATTAGCGTTAAGCACTGATCAACAGTATGCAGTGCAGACGCCTTTGCCCGTACAGTTGACAGTGCCTGCTAATCAAATGCAGCCCTTCTCTCCGCCTATAATCAATGCGCAAATGTCTGCGCCAAGCCTGAATGCAGTTATGATACCGCCTAATGAAAGCATTATAGGGCAGCAACAATCGCAAGCGCAAACGCAAATGCCAAATGTAGAGCAACATCAAAATGCAATGAATGATTCTATGAATAATATTATATTTCCGGATGAAATGGTTAAATATTTAAATGAGAATGAACATCCCAAAGATGTTGGCGAGACCAATTCAAATGAAACATCAACATTAACGCAACAATCTTCCAGCACAATGATGTCACCGGCCACACCAATGTCAGTATTATCACCACAAAGTAGTGTTTCAATGAATTCTGTGCATACCAATGAAATTCAAGCACCACCACCACCACCACCGCAAGCACCATCAGCATCATCGGTTGTTCAGCAAGCTACGAGTGCGATAACCGCTCAACCACTATTATCATCACCGGTAAAGGTGAAAATCGAGGAAAATTCTTCAATACAATTGGTTCAACAGGTTGCAGGAGTGACCACCACCACCACCACCACAACCAAATCATGGCAGAATACTCAATCTTCGATGCAGCATCCACATGTTAATAATATTCATAATAATAACAATATGCAATTGGTTAACATGCAGCAGAATTTCTTTCAGAATGGCCCGCTTACCGCACCCAATAATAGTAACAACAATAATGCTAACAATAATGGATATGGCAATCAACCACAGGCTCATCATCCACCACAACAGCCACAATGGAATTATCATCATTGGAATAATAATAATTATCTTGGTAAGCCAAACATATCCCGGGTATGAGCTGGTTCTGATTTTCATTAATCCTTTCTATCCTTTATAAAAATGTTTAGCTCAACAACAACAACAGGCTCGATTTAATAATATGCACCAAACACAACAACATCCAGTACAGCATCAACATCAAAGAAATTGGCAACAAGTATCTTCTCAATATAACAATGTCCAGCAGCAACAATGGCCATCATCGGCTTGTCAACAACAACAACAACAAGCATCGCACAATGGTCAATCATTAACAAGCTCAACATCGGCCGCAACAACCGCCGTATATCAATACTATGGTCCGGCCAACAATTATCAACAACATCAAGTGGTTTATGCTAACAATGGTGGCCAACAACAACCACAGCATCCATCATTCAATTATGGTAACAACAATAGCCAATATGGTGCCAACGATTGGAATCATAACAACAATTATAATAATAATAATAATAATAATAATAACTATGGAACAACAACCACAGCAGCATCTTCCTCATCTTCGTCGGCCAACAACAACAACAATCCCAACAATCCATTGTTCACCAATGTTGAGCAAAGTTGTGACAAGAAAGCATCATCCGCAGCAACAGCAGCAGCAGCAGCGTCTAGCAAAGGATCCAATCCAAAATATCCAAATGATGGATATCCTAATCCAATGACATGCTATAGCAATGGATCTTCGGTTACACCATTGAATGTCAACACAAATGCTAATAATATTAACAACAACAGCAACAAGTGTCAAATGAATCGATCAGTTTTTTCCAATGAATCCAACACGACCATGCGTCCACCTTTACCATTGCAGGCCATCAATCAGCAGATTGATGATAATAATAATAACAACAGTAATCAAAATCAATATGCAACATTGATGCCGGCATCGTTACAACCATCAACACCGAGGCCAACATCATCGGCCATGTCTTGTCGTTCAATGTCATCAATGTCCACCTCTAACATGATCATCAATGATATGAATTCATCAATGAACACGTTTATTGATGAGAATCGTTTCCTGAAAATATCGCTCAATTAGAATTGTATCATCCAAAATGAACCCTTTTTCAAACTCTTCAGGTGCAATACACCTTTGGACTCTTTTTTTCGAGCAGAATTTTTTCTCAGCTAATCAATTATTCAGCTTGCATAATATTATTTTTTGTCTCTGTTATTCTCGGTTGTGAAAAAAAGATTTGCCTGTACATTGCAACATGTATGATATCAATTTTTATGTAATTATTATTTTTTGTTTTATTATTATTCTGATTCTGATTCTGATTTTTTTCGATAAAATTAATAAAAAAAATTATAAAGTGACTAAATCGCCGTTGATCGATCGAATTTTTCTCTGCCCACCACGATAGGATTGATCGTGAAACCGTCTATCACCTGGGAAGCCACCGAATCCTTGGCCACCAAATCCGCCCCGGTTGAAACCAAAGGAATCTGGGCCCATAAATCCGCCCCGATTGTAACCAAATTGATCTGGACCACCAAATCTGCCTCGATTGTAACCAAATTGATCTTGACCACTGAATCTGCCTCGATTATAGCCAAATTGATCTGAACCACCAAATCTGCCTTGATTGTAACCAAATTGATCTGGACCACCAAATCTCTCCCGGTTGCGACCAAAAGAGTCTAGGCCACCAAAACCAGGTTGATCAATGCCAGGGAAAGTCGAGCCACCAAATCTATCTCCGCCAGGACCAAAAGAATCGGGACCACGGAATGGTCTACCACCATCACCACCTCCAGAGCCGGTTGGAAATCTATCACTGATAAATCCACCAGTGGTTATCCCAGAGCCGGGAATTCTGCCTGAATGTCTGAAGTCACCCTGGTTGCGGATTTCATTCTCCAAATCAAAAATATCTTGTTGTGATAAATAATCGGGTGATCCAAAAGACCTTGAACCAGCAACAGGTCTTCTCGAACCTCCACGGCCGACAGCATTAGGACCAGAGCCAGTAGAATCCTCTCCACCTCGACCAGATGATCCACCATCACCACCACTACCACCGCGGCCAGAAGATCCACCACCACCGCTACCAGGCTTTCTGCTTCCGCCGTCTGTTGTAGAGGATCTCCCGCTTGCAGTATCACTAGCGTTTCCCGAAGAAGATGATCCGCCACGACCAGATGATGTTCCTCCTCGACCAGTTGATGATGCCCCTCGATCAGATGATGGTGCACCACTGCTAGATGATGATCCGCCACGAACAGATGATGATCCACCACTGCTAGATGCTGATCCACCGCGACCAGATGTTGATCCACCACGGCTAGATGTTGATCCACCACTCCCAGTGAATGATCTGCCACCAACACCAATAAGTCCATCATCAATATCATATATGTCTTCTTGAGATAAATAATCGGGCGATCCAAAAGATCTTCCTGAACCACCTCGACCACCATCACCAGTACCAGATCTTCCTGAACCACCTCGACCACCATCACCAGTACCAGATCTTCCTGAACCACCTCGACCACCATCACCAGTACCGGATCTTCCAGAATCACCTCGACCACCATCACCGAAACCAGATCTTCCGGAACCACCTCGACCATCATCACCGAAACCGGATCTCCCGGAACCACCTCGACCATCATCACCGAAACCAGATCTTCCTGAACCACCTCGACCACCATCACCAAAACCGGATCTTCCAGAACCACCTCGACCATCATCACCGAAACCGGATCTTCCGGAACCACCTCGACCACTATCACCAAATCCAGATCTTCCTGACCCGCCTCCACCACTAGCATCGAAGCCAGATCGTCCTGAACCACCAGGACCGAAACCAGATCTACTTAAATCTCCACGATCGGGGCCAAAACCATCATCATCATCATCCCCACCAGTAGTCCCGAATGATGATGATCCACCACGGCTAGAAGATGATCCTCCACCATCACGACCAGAAGTTGCACCGCCACCACTTCCCGATGGTCCTCCGCCACCTCTGCCGCCGCCAAAGAATGATGATCCACCACCACCACTGCCAGATCCACCATCTCTACCGCCGCCACCTCCGGATGATCCACCGCCACCACGACCAGATGGTCCTCCTCCACCAACGTCAGATGGTCCACCGCCACCACGTCCAGATGGTCCTCCTCCACCTCCTCCTGATGGTCCACCGCCACCACGTCCAGATGGTCCTCCGCCACCACTTCCTGATGGTCCACCGCCACCACGTCCAGATGGTCCTCCGCCACCACTTCCTGATGGTCCACCCCCACCACGTCCAGATGGTCCTCCGCCACCACCTCCTGATGGTCCACCACCACCACTTCCTGATGATCCTCCTCCACGACCGCCAGATGGTCCTCCTCCACTACCGCCAGATGGTCCTCCACCACCACTTCCTGATGGTCCTCCTCCACGACCGCCAGATGGTCCTCCTCCACTACCGCCAGATGGTCCTCCACCACCACTTCCTGATGGTCCTCCACCACCGCCACCTCCCGAGGGACCTCCGTCTCCATCGCCCGACGATGATCTACCATCGAATGAAGATGTAACTGTGCCATCAGGAGCTACCAACGATGTACGATGGATGGTGTTTCTGGCTAGTGAAAGTGGGCCAACGGGACCATCGTCAATAATTTTGTTGTATGTGGATGGTGTTTCGATGAACGATACTCGATGAACGGTATTTTTGGCTAATGAAACACGGCCATCTAAATCTGGAATGCCGATGTTGAATTGGGACACAAAATCTTGAGTGTGGCCAATCTGCACCAACAGGACCAGTATGCCAACAGCGGAAATTATCGGAAACTAAGAAAAGTAAGTGATGAAAAAAAACAAAATTTTTACCAAAAACTCAGCTAATACAAGTTTGAAAAAAACTAACTTTAAACATCATCAAATCACAGGTATATGAAAAAAGTAAGCGCATGGACTGATGTCTTCTCAACAGAAAATGATTCTGGACTGGATCTTTCAAACGCATGTTTTAAATATACTTTCAGATTGGAGGAAGCTAACAATATGATTGTTATAACCATGGCATTTTCCTGGTATTGCATACAATGATTTTGTTACGGTGATCTTGATTTGATGATTCAAAATTTAGCCATTGTCAATGTCCAATGTTACGAGATGTATGGCTAACAGGAACGGATAAATGGATAAATGGATGGCAAAGAAAAAACGTAAGTTCTCGCGAAAAATGATTTTTCTCAAGTATACGCGCCAAATTTCAAATTTCCTCATAAAAAATATACATCATGGGACTTTGGAATTGATTTGTTGTAGGCCAAATTGGCGAATCGAACAATATAGATTATTATTATTTGAAGAGAGACCAAGGATGCGATTTTTTAATAATCTTTCGATCTTTCTTATTACTACCTCCGTTCAACAATACTATTTTTTCGTCCCAAAATACTGTCTGGATCCCTTATTTAATATGTTTTTTCATCAATTTTTCAACAGAAATCCAAAAATGATTTTTGAAATGAAAATTGAAGACAATTCAAATCTGCGATAATCCGACCATCCGACAATCTATCAAGCATCCTGTGAAAACTTGATTGACCAGAGCTTGATCAAACGATATAATCGATTAAACAATCAGTAGCGAAACAAAAGAGCTGGTAGCCCCTCATAAACGAAGTGACTAATTTTGAAATTGACTAAATCAATTTGTTATCTCGATGACTAGTTTGATAGATGATAATCATGATGCTCGTCGAATTATCGCCAATCACTTTTGGATTCATTCGCTCGTTGGCTCTCGTCTTGGATGGTTGTCCTCTCCGGCATTCGCTCGCTGGCTCTCGTCTTGGTCTAGTCTTGGATGGCTGTTCTATCTAACGTTTGGAATGTCTATGCGGTAAGTCATTGATTTTTATACCATTTCTCATTAATCAGGCTAAATTAGTTTGAATTTTGAAGTTAGTTTAGCAATATTTTTTCTTTTTGTTTCTAAGTTTTTTTTAATTGATAGACCGAGAATCTGTATCTGTAACGCATCTGTATTGCATATTTTTGTTGATCTAAATTTCCAGAATAGAATATTGAGATTCATTTAAATTCCTGGTCGATCAATCATCAGGATAGTTTAGAATTAAGCTTATTTTTCAATCAGTTTCACCCAAGTTTCAGCTGGATTAGCTATTTTTTGAATCTCATCTAAGAAATAGATAATCTTGATCTGATAATCTGATCTTTTTCTCACCCCAATGAGTATATTTTCTCTCTTACCCGCTAATCCATTTAACTAGCACTTTCCAACCTAAATTCCTACCCAATTTTCACTAACCAATTTTTCTAATCTGGTTTATTTTCTTCCAGAACAAATGCTGCCATCTGTTGCTCAAACTTTCAACTATAAGGATTTTTTCCTCTTTGAAACATGTGGTGCCATCTGTTGAGGAAAATGTAAACTGCTATATTTTGACGATTTGAAAACGGCTGATAATTGTGTCAAAAAATGAAATCATGAGCTGATCAATCTTCAACTAATACTTTCTACGACGATTTGAAAATGGCTTACTATTGTGGCAAAAAAAATGGAATTATGGACCATCTCTACGGACATCTCTATTGGCTAATACTTTCTACTCTGGCCGATAGGAGTCCATTCAAATTCGCGCTATTTTAGATAGTTTTTTTTTCAATTTTTGCCTGGATTACTTAGCATACTCAGTTAATAGTATG
>JAOZJS010001050.1:0-14916 GCA_025882695.1 Amerodectes protonotaria | reverse complement strand
AATGAATCAATCATGAAATCAATCAATTTTCGATGATCCTTCACCACGAACGATCCTAATGATGAAAAAAAAACATGTTCAGGGATGGACATGGTCCATGTGGATGGACAAATAGTATCCACATGATGATGATCTGATCATGATCATATAATCGTGTGGTGTATGGCTAAATCTGTGCAAGCAGCTAGAAGCAGTCCTTGAATTTTCCCCCTGGCCAATTCGACATACTTTTCTTAAATTGAATAGAATCTTATCGCCCGTAGAAAATTGCTGCTGCTGCTTGTGTTTGACAAGCAAATCAAACTGCGTGTGTGTGTGTGATTTGCTCCAGAGAAGAAATCAAATTAACCATTGAAACAAAATGGTTGTTGTTGAACGACAAAATTGGTTATTTTCCTCTGTGGTGGTTGCACCAAATCAAACCAATTGCAAATGCATTTTTTTTGTATTTTTGGGAAATGGTTTTGGTGATATTCGTTATCACCGGCGCGCTATTGCCTGTTGCTTGCTTGTTGTCGTCGAACGCTGTCGATTATTGTTGTTGATGATGATGGATGGTAAACGAATGGTAATGGTTGTGGAGACAAATAATAATAATGGTGGTAAACCAAACCAAACACACACACCAACCAACAAAAATTGTGAAAATCAATGTTTGGTGACCATGGAAAGTATGATCGTCTCCAAGATAAAACCGGTGGTTCGAAACCACCACCACCATCAACAACAACACCAGAAACAATATTTACCATTCTTATCGTCAAGCAAATTATTAGCATTATTATTATTAGTATCATTATTAGCGCAGAGGACAATCATCATCATCATCAAAGAATGAAATGGTTTTAGTCGCCCTAGTTGGTCGCACCACCACAAGGTGTGTGGATCGAGCCAATTTGGCCACCATCAATAAGATGGGTCAAAATGGCCGATGTAGATCCCGAAATCCATTAACGTGGAATCCGTGATAAGATCCAAATAATTGAAGGGTATCAGCATCGGATCATGGAGATCTTGATGATGATGATGATGGTGGTGGGTAATTTCGTGGAGAAAACTGGTTATACCTTGGTTTAAATATCCTCACTCAATCCTCATCCTCGATGGTAAATCCCAGTTCTGACCTAGATCTTATTATTATTATTTCTCCAGTGATTCCTACTACCATGATGATGGAGATACAAAATCCGAGTTTTCCAGACAAGAAACAAGTATCTTTATTTTCTTAATTTTCGTTCTTCTTCGTTCTTTTCTTGCCTGTTGATATCGTTGAGCCAAACTAAGGCGATGCTACAGTTTCCTACAGTTGCTGCTTAAGCCAATCCCGATGCATTACATTAGGCCGATTATCATTATCATCATCATCATCATAATGGTTTTCAATTGCTTTCCCAAAATATACCACTAATAACCATCATCATCATCATAAAGGATTAGGATTTTTTTTAACACTTTACTTCCGGTTGATTTGGAGTTCGTTTTTTTGCTGTTGTTGTTGTTGTTCCCAAAAAGCCATCGAGCGGATCAATTGTACACAGGAAACGATTATCGTCAACCTGCCCCCTCTCCAATGAATTCCAATTATTACGATACTTTGGAATGGACAAGAGATAAGAAGGACATTCAAAAGGATTTATATCGACTTAGTTGATCATCATAAATCATTCTTTTTTCTTTTATCATTTAATTAATATTTTATCAATCCAAAAAAAAATAAATCATTCTTCATCTTCTCTCCCTCTAAACACAAAGGAAACAAGTCAATTGTTTGTGGTAAATTGTTGTTAACAAGAGAGTAGGGAGAGGGGCGACAAAGAAAAATTCCTTTGCGTTCCAAAATAGATTCGAATTCGAATTATACATTCTTTGGGTGTGTATGTATGTGTGGGGGTGTGTCATATTGAAAATCGATCAACAGGTAAAATAATTGATGATATTTAAGGTAAATAAAAATGAACAGGTAATTAAGTAAATCATAAAAATAAGACACCTGAATATGTATGTTTTTTTTTAATTAATTAATAATTTGCATAATCATATTATGTTATATAATTATAAAATTCATGTTTTCTTCTCTCCAACGCTTCTGTCACAGACATTCTTTATATAGACATTAAAATTGTGACCGAAAAAAATAAAATAGAATCGACAACAATTAAATGCGAAAACGATGATGATGAGGATGATTGAACATTTTTCGGTATGGCCATCACGCTCTCTCTCTCACACACACACACATACAAGAAATTACATAGATCGAAGACCGATCCAATTCTGATTTCGAGTAAATTCTTACAAAATAAAGATTACAAATAGATGGTTGCATACAAAATTTTTAAAACACAAACACACACACGCACGCAATTATGTATCCTAGTTTGAATTTATTTGTTGAGCCTTCTTTTGGCTTTTTTGAATTTTCTTTGATTCCTGGTAAAAAAACAAAGAGAGACATTAGTTTTTCTGGCAAGAATCCGAAAATACCAACAACTTACGCTTGAAAATCTGCATTGTTTTGAAGCGGTTGAAAAGTGAACATAGAAGGTGGTTGTTGTTGTTGAACATCAATGGCCGTCGGATTAAAAGGAGATGGTTGCGCGGGCACCATTCCACCAGCCGGACCGATTGGATTCGCATTAGGATTGGTCATACCAAATGACAATGGATTGCTTGCAGCGAAACTGAAACCAGTTTCAGGTTTAGCGATCGATGTTTGATTAGGTTCATTCGGTTTGCTACCAAACGAAAACAACGAATTTGATTGTTGTACATTGTTGGTGTTGCCCATAAAATTAAATGTGGGCGGTACAGAGCCAAAAACAGCACCGCCATTATTATTCGCATTATTCAAATTGATTGTGGACGAGTTTCCAAAATTAAACTGGGTCGCCGGTTTAGGGGCACCACTACTGTTGGCACTAAAATCAAACATTGATGGTGGTGCCGGTGCCGCAGTTGTGGTGGCTACTGGTGGTGGTGGTGGTTGAGAGAAATTGATATTGATTTTGGGATTAGAAACCGGTGGACCTGGATCAATTTTAGGCACGGTAATGGGCGAACCAAAATCTAAATTTTTTCCAAATGCATTCGTATTGGTTGATGGCAATATTCCGGGGGCATTGTTGGACGATACAACAGGTGGTCCACCGAATGTGAACATCGAAGAAGTGGTTGCAAGGCTGGGTCCTGTAATTTTTTCGGGGAAGAAAGAATAAAAATTAGCAAACACTCTTAAAGTGCATCCAAAATTTCCAAAAGAACCTTTCGAAGCGTTTAGAAATTGAAAACTAGACGGTGTATCAGTTTTAATTTTGTTTTCTTCTGGCTTGGTTTCCGAGGCAACTTTGGCAAATAAATTTGGAGCCTCCATCGTAGTGGTCGAAACTGCCGGTTGATTAAAGCCAAATGATAGAGTAGGCTTTGTTTGGAGATTCGACTCATTGGTGGAGCCTGATGATTTTGGTTCCAAATTCAACAAGTTTGCCGGCTGCTGCTGCTGTTCAACAGTTTTGCTGGCCGAATCAGCTTCGGAAACTTTTGGCTTGTCAAGCATGGCTTTGAACGATGAACTTGGTTGGCGTGAGTCAATCAAACTTGCCGCAACGGTAGCTATCGTTTCAAGATTGGTAACGTCAGGCGCTATCGTCGATCCAAACGAAAATAAACCAGGCACTATAACGACAAACAAAAATTATGGTTTCCAATTTGATAATGCCCAATACCTTCTTACCTTTCGTGTTTGATTCATTTGAATCAGATTTGTTAGCTCCAACATTCTGGCCGAATTTCAACTCTGTCGTGTTGGTTGATTGAGGCGGGACAAACTTGAAAGGAGCAGCTAAATCAATTCCAGAAGCGGCAGGTTTGTCACCAAATTTGAAATCAATTTTGGTTTTTTCTGCTCCGAATTTCGGAAAATTCGAATTCGAAACGGCAAACGTGTTTGGTTGTCGTTCGAATGTGGACGTTGTTTTCTTATCCGCCGAATCAACATCATCCAATTTGAAGAGACTTGTCTCATTTTTCGATGATTGATCCGAATCCTCGGTATTCGCTGAGGTTTGTTGATTAGATTTAGTCGAATTCACCGCAACATTATCACCGATATTTTCGATTTGATTTTCTTTTTCGATTTTCGATCCAAATTTAAATGTTTGAAATTGATAAAATTTCTGCACTTGATCTTTAGTAGCCGCCATTACTTTGATTTTTTTACATTCTTGACAAACATTTTTGGTATCATCTTGATTCATCGCTTGACAATAGAAACACTTCCATCCACCTGTAGCAGCAGCTTGCGGTTTTTTGTTGCTTGTTTCAACTGTTTTCGAATTCGAATCAATTTTGCCACCATCGAAACTACCGAATTTGAATCCGAACGCAGGTTTAGCCTCTGCTGTAGATGATGTTTCCGCCTGTTTTCCACCACCATTCGGATTTGGTTCTTCACAGGAAACACATTTGGCTACATCGGTATCATTCGATACCATACATGTTTGACATGTCCATTTTTTACTGTTGTTTTGATCTTTTTTGAACAATTCCGCCAAGGATGGTTTCGATATATCGGTTATGATCGGTTTTTCCATTGGATTTTTCGCATCACTAACGGCAGTTTGGCTAAACGAACCAAATTTAAACCCTGTATCAATTTTGTTCGATTCATTTGGTTTAGAATCGATTGATTTTTTGCTTGGATTCGGTTCCTCGCATGATACACAGACATTTTGTTCCACATTATTTGAAACTGAACACGTAGGACAAGTCCAAGTATTTCCAGGATCTTTTTTAAACAATTGATTCAATGGAACTGATGGTGCGCTTTTGATCTGAGATAAATTACCAAATTTTAAACTGGATATAGACGTTTTTGATGCATCGTCTCCGGACGATTTTTCGTGATTAGGGTTGATTTCTTCGCAAGCGATACATTTTTCCACTTTGGCATCATTTTCGGTACAGCACGTCGGACATGGCCATAAGTTGGATTGTTTTTTGTTTTTAAATAGATCAAACAACGATGTAGCATTCGAATTTTTCGTCTCCAACGGTTTCTCTTGGTCGGGCAACTTGAATAAATCGCCAGTAGAAACTGATCGTTGGCCGAAAATAGATTTTGTTTCGGCCGATGATGATGAAACATTGAGTGGAGAGCTGAATTTGATTTTTTCGTTGATAGGAGAAACATCACGGCTCAAATTCGCCACCAATTTTGGTGAGGAAAATTTGAATATCGATTCATGATCTTTATGCAAATTTTCACCATCTACAACATTATCACAATTACCGAATGGTTTTTTATCACTATTCTTGTCAATTATATTTGAATGTTGTTGGTTGTTTTCCAATTGTGTTGACTTTAACGCGATTGGTTTGAGCTCTGAAGTTATGGTTAATGGTTGAACATTTGCCAATGATTTTAAATGATCATCGTCAACGTAACTGCTGCTTTCGGTTTTCCAACCTTTTTTCACATCGCGCGAAGTTATCTTGCCAATGGAAATATTCTTTTTTGAAACGAACGCGTCTGATTCAGATTTTTCTTTTCTGTTTTCATTATTATTATTATCATTATTTTTATTGTTGTTAGCTTCTTGTTGCCGTTGTAATTCTTGCTCAGCTTTTTTGATCTGGATTAATTTTTCCAGATCACGCTCAATTGATTTGTCACTAATTTTGGCGCTTTCATCATTATCCTCGCGTTCCGTTCGAATATCGTGATTAGTTTGCAACACATATTTAAGAGGTTTATGGCTGAAATCAACATTAAACCGGCCCTTATTCTCTAAACTCGGATTAGGCGTATCGAATAAACGTGATTTTTCTCTTGATTCCGTTTTCTGATTTATTAAAGCGGGAATACGCGATTTGGCATCTTGAATCGGCGTGGCCGCTTTCTCTAATCTATCTAGTATCCTTTGAGTGACAGAACTGAGCGGCAAATCTTGCGGTGAATTACTGTTGGTTCTTCCTGTCGACTGCCTTGGTTCTATACATTTGACGTTGATCTTTGAATATGGTGTGGCACTGAAACGGCGATGCAACATTGGAGTTTTCCTTAAATTTGCACCACCAAACGTAGTTTTTCCAGAATAAAAATGAGACTCATTTCTTGAATTAAATTTTTCACTAGAAAGATTTAAATTTCTAAAATTGGAAGATGGTGAATCACGACCAGATATCGGGCCAAGATGTTGTAGATATCTAAATTCAGAAAAACTACGACCAGATGTTGTGGTTGACGGTGTTGAAACTCTGGATGTAGATCTTTTCAAGCTCAACGGTTGAGAATCACTAAAATCATCGCCAATTTTGAAACGTTTCGATGAACTGGAATCACTAAACAAACTATGGTTGTCAATATTTCGTCTTTTGGTGAATAAATCAAGTTTTTTGATACTTGAATATGGCGGCTGTAGCAACGGGGAACCAACACGATTATCTTCATCATTATTATTATTATTGGTATTGTTGTTATTATTAGTAGCCATCGATAATGTGGACCATCTGGTCCTTATTGTATTGTCCGTAAAGAGATTGGTTGCCGTAGGCGTTGCAGAACCAGATGATTGTTTAACGTCATGTTTCGAATCGGTGAATTTATCAAAGTTAGATCCATTATTAGACATGGTTCGGCTTTTTCTTCAAAAAGCACCCAAACCATTCAATATTGTCTGATAAAATTTATCTCTTGATACCGATTGAACTAGATTTAGGAGAATTACGGAAACCAATGATCTTTTTGAAAGCAAAATATGAAAAAAATTCAACATACCGAAAATGGTTGCCGTTGGTTGATATTTGCTTGATGGCGGATGGTTTTTTTTGTCGATTGTAAACAATGCGATGATGCTGCCAAAAATACCTTGAAAAAAGGTGGTTTCGGATTCTTAACACAATAGAATTGAAGAACTAAAAGCAAAAACAACAGAGTTTTTTTGTATTACAAAACACAAAAATGCCAAGGTAAAACACAAGAGTTAATGATGACAAAAAAAAACACATAGAAAACCATGCTTTTGTGATGCCTGCTGCTGGATGTTGAATGTGTGTCTGTGTGTGCTGAAGCAAAGTCAGCGGAGAAGAGACGAGAAGAAAAAAAAATGATTACCGCGTACACACTGTTCACATCGTCTCGTTGTTAATTTGCTCATTTTTACTATCGATACTATCGATTCGAAGGTTTTTTTTCAAATTTCAAATTTTTGGTTCTAATTTCATTATTCAATTTTTTTCTTCCAATTTCTTTCAAAAAAAAAATTTCTTTTGCAACAATCACTCTAAAATCATTGTTAATCCCCTCAAGAATTAGCTGAAAAATTTGTTTCAAATATTTTAATTTCGTTTTCCAACTACTTTGATCTCGATCACAGCACATTGATCATGGATAGTAAAAATTCTAAAGAACCAATTTCGAAATCAATAAGAAAAAGTACACCGCCACCACCACCACCACCACCACCAAAACCACGACAACAACAAGACCGTCTTCAGGTAAAGTCTTTAAAGTCGGGAATAGTTTCCAAGACCAGTTCTAAAACAATGGATTCTAATCAATCGGAAACAATCGATTTAAATGTGAAAACCAATGAAATTATTATTGAATTACCTAAAGAGGCCAAAAGTCCTTTGGTGATTGGACAAATAGTAATAAGAGAAAAATCTCAAACTCCTCCTTCTGTCATTGAGAAAAGCGATGGTACAAGCCCTTCTTCTGTCATTGAGAAAAGCGATATCACAACTCCTCCTCCACCTATCATTGAGAAAAGCGATGGCACAACTCCTCCTCCATCTATCATTGAGAAAAGTGATGGTACAACTTCTCCTACTTCCATCAATGAGAAAAGCGATGGCACAACTCCTCCTCCTTCTATTATTGAGAAAAGCGATGGCACAACTCCTCCTTCTTCCATAATGGAGAAAAGTGATAGCACAACTCCTCCTCCTTCTATAATGGAGAAAAGTGATAGCACAACTCCTCCTCCGTCCATCATTGAGAAAAGTGATAGCACAACTCCTCCATCTGTCAGCGGAAAAAGCCAGATTGTTTCCATAATGATTGACAGTGAAAAAACCGATGGGAAAACTATGACACAGGAAGAAGAGCTTGCTGCCATGTCGGCAGATCCCGAGGATAAACTAGAAGTGGTTAGCAGCGAATTGAGTCTTGGATTTGGAGATTTAGTGGCCGAATTGGAAGATCAACCATCGGCTTTGGTCATCAAGGATGGCCCGGATTTGTATCAAACAATATTGCGAACAATTTCCGCTTATGCATTTCGTTGTCCACATGGTAAGATTGCTGTGCAAAAATTAGCCAAACATGATGGATATTGGCTACCGTTCGGGTGTGTTAGTGAAACGGAAAAATATTCAAAAGTAATCAGTTCCGTTTATGAATTTTTCGTCCAAGAACTCAAGAGGTATATCCCCGCGCCCAATATTTCTAATTCTTATTCCTGATTCTTACTAAAACAAACTTACCGTATACTACTTTCGTTTCAAACAGCGAGGATTCTTTAGGTGAACAATCTGTGCACTCGAGCACTACAAGCAATCAACAAGAATTGAACGAACAACAACAACAACAATTCTTGAGAAACACTCAACTATACAATATATACAGATTTCAGATACCTGATGGTCAATTCATATCTCGTTATATATTCTTGGCCGAATGGGTTGGATCGGATCGTGTTGTTTGTTGTAAGAATTCGGTCAACCTAAAATGGCTACCGTTGGAGGATTTTGCCACACAATCTAAAAATCCAATGGAACTTTATGATTTTCTCTGGGGCAATGAAATCATAAGCGTTGCATCAACATTATACCAGCAACATGTGGGAAAAATGACAACATTTCGTTATCCGAACATTTTGGAATTCACCAGCGCTGAAGTTATGAAATATGCCAATAGAAATAACCGTAGCCATTCTAAAACTACGGCCAACCAACAAATGTTGTCGTTGTTGAGTGATGCCAAATTTATGGAGAAAGATGTCATCAAAATCTATTGTGATTTCATTCAACATTGTTTTCCGGCCATGAATATGACTTATGTAGCGTTTAGTGAATATGTCAGAAACACTGAATTACTGCTGGATGATGAGAACATTTCGAAAAATGTCTTCAGGTAAGAACCTTCAAAATGGAATTAGTGAGAACGATTACAAAGCATTTTTTTTCGCCATTGCCATTGCCAGATCCATTAGCCACAAGAGCAAAATTTACATGCTTTACAATGAATTTTTGATCGGATTGGCTTGTCTGGATCCCGGTACACCGGATTCACCACTGCGACTATCTTATGTGTTCAGATATTATGATCAAGATTCGGATAATTTTCTTAGCGAACAAGATTTCAAACAAATCATCGTGGATATAAGAGAACGAAACGGGCTACCTTGTACCGACAAGGATGTCGAAGCGGACGTTGCTTCAAGAATGGCCACATCCAAACTGTTCGATGGGAAAAAGCGTATCAGTTTTGATACGTTCATTCGGGAAGCTGCCAGCGGAAGACTGAAAGGTGTTGATGGATTGTTTCGAGCCAAAAAACCAGTTATGGAAACATTGCATTCAAGACATTTGTATGAATTCATCAATAACAAGACTGGTAAGCCATTCGCTCCACGATTGGTGGGAACCTGTCCCAAATGTAAACCAAAAAGCTATTCACTGGCCTTTCATGCGGTCCGCTTGAACACGCTTGGTCGTATTGATGAATCGAAACCGTTGATATATTTCAATTGTGGCGAGATTGATGCCGAACT
Organism: Amerodectes protonotaria; assembly: GCA_025882695.1. NCBI lineage: Eukaryota > Metazoa > Arthropoda > Arachnida > Sarcoptiformes > Proctophyllodidae > Amerodectes > Amerodectes protonotaria. The sequence continues at coordinate 5,143 of JAOZJS010001050.1, read as the reverse complement.
ACAATTCAAAAAGAAATCCCACGAACTGACCATGGCACATTCGATCGAGGTGGTGTTCAACGAGAATTCCACTGCAAATAAAGTCTTGTCGATCATCCGGAATATGGTGGATTTTAATAAACTAACACGTGAACGTAAAAATGAAATACAACAATTTGTTGTAGCCAATCTGACCGTGGATTTGATCGCGTCATTATGTAGGGAGGTAACGGAAATATTTTTGATTGAACCACCTGTTATGAAGATCAACACACCATGCATTGTGATGGGTGATCTTCATGGTAACATAAATGATCTATTAACGTATGAAAGACAATTATGGTCATTGGCGCCCACATCCAATGCGCCCAATGTACTGTTTTTGGGCGATTATGTTGATCGAGGAGATTATAGCATCGAAGTGATCAGCTATTTGTTCGCAATGAAATTGTTGGCGCCCACCAAATTTTTCCTGTTACGTGGTAATCATGAAATAAGATCCATACAACGTAATTTCACTTTTGCCCGAGAATGTATGCTCAAGTATTTTTACCAGAATGGTCAACGTGTTTTCGAAGAATTCAATTCGGTCTTTGATTTGATGCCTTTGGTTGGCATCATTGATGAATCGATTTTCTGCGCCCATGGCGGTATACCGTTCTCTGTCTCGAAGATAGAAGATCTGTATAAAATACCCATGCCACTTCCGGATCCGGAAAACCAATCTAAAGCAGCTTGGGAGGTATCAAATCAATCCAATAAAACCTTGTGGTAGATTTTGCCTAACATTTCTTTTCCATCACTATTCAGATTCTTTGGTCGGATCCGGTAACAGATGAAGAATATACTCAAGTTTGTCAATTCAAAAATCAGGTTAATGATACCGGGTATACCGGTAATTTACGCCGATCTACAGCATATTATTTCACGGAAAAAGCATTGAAAGCATTCTTGAAAAACAATAATTTATCGCATGTGATTAGAGCGCATGAATTGGAAGCGGAAGGATATCGATTCCATCATTCTGGCCTATTGATAACGGTATTCTCCAGCTCACGATATTGTAATACTAATAACAAATCTGCGGCCGTTTTTGTGAGCAGCAGAGAAAATGAAGGATTTATCAAAATCATAGCGCTTGAAACTTGAAATTCATTTATTGTTTTTGGATGATTATTCATTGTAAAATTTCGTAAAAAACGCGATTTTTTTTATACACAATTATCAATAGGAGGGATACAATTTTCGTGATTCTTTAAAAACGTTAAAAAAAAGTATCAGTAAAGTATTTTTTTTCAAATTAAAAATCTTGAAACGGAGGATGGGCTTTATTTTTTGCCGACGCCGCCGATGTTGCAATGATCAGATCTTCGGATTGAAGCATACACATGTTCCAGATTTGCATGAATTCCAGGCCATCTCTTTCGCTGTGGTCACGTGAATAATTCAATGCTATTTTGGTACCTTGAACCGCAACCGGTGATCTAACCACAATGTTTTTGGCCGTGTCAATTGCTTTATTCAAACAAGTTTCATAATCTTCGTAAACACCGCTCAAAAGACCAAACTGATGATTGGGGAGAGAAACAAACAAAAACTCAATTTTGAATCTTGAAAATGATAACTGATAAATTTTACCTCTTTAGCTTCGCTCGCCGGGGCATCTCGTGCAGTAAAAGCCATTTCGCGTATCACACTTTCATTGCCAACGATTTTCGGTAATCTTTGCAATGTTCCAAGATCAGCAGCCATACCTAAAGCAACTTCTCGGATGGAGAAATAAGCATCTTTTGAAGCATATCTAATATCGGTGGCACTGATCAAATCTACTCCAGCACCGATACAGCCAGAATGGATAGCCGCAATGACCGGTTTTGGACATTTCAAAACATTGCTTATTGAATTTTGTAGGGAAATGACCAATTGTCTGGTATATTTGGCTCGGGCAGCGGTATCCTCTCTGGCACCAGTATCACTACCGGATGCAACGTTTTGCATCAATTCGGCAAAATCCAGAATATCGATTCCGGAGCAAAACATTTTACCAGTGCCAGAAATTACCACCGCACGACATTGTTGATCGTTGGCTATCTCGGCAAAACATGAGGCCAATTCACGGAACATGACACGATTCAAAGCATTACGTTTATCCGGTCTATTCAATTCAACATGTAAAATATGATCATCTGGCGCCTTGACTTGAATATAATCATAATCAGCATAACGTGAGGCATATGCGGCCGATGAATAATTCCGGGAAAATCGAATCAAATCTGGTTTTTGAGCGACGTTTTTGGCCACATTTCTTGAACTTTGAGCAAGAATGTTGCCTTTATTGTTCAACCAAAAAAACAAAAAACAAAACAAAAATCATCAAAACTATTTTTTTTGGCATTCAATTCAATTGTAATTTACCTAAGAAGGATGTTACGATTTTGGATGATAAAGTCATGGCTTTAGGAAACAATAAAGAATACTTTGGGATGGAAGGTTCGTTTGATTTCGGCTTGATTGATTAATGGAAATTGATTTTGAGAAAAAAACGATTCGCAAAATTTTTACACTTTTATATTCGGAGCGTTCATCGGTGTTATAAATGCGGCGATTTTTTTGTTTGTACCCACACACACACATCATAAACGTTCAACAAATGTACGCGTAGAAAATATTTTTCCTGGAGAGGGCAGCTATAGTCACCAAAACATTGTGAAATCAAATATATCGACGAAGACAAAAACGAGAACGATAGGTTGTTGTTTTCCTCCTGGATGATTGGTTATTATGGAAAAATAAAATCTTATCATTCTCGTCCAAACCATAAAAAAATTGTTTTTTTTCTCTTCTCTCGTCGTTCACCACCAATATTGGATAACAGTTTGTGTTTTTTTCCTGTTTATCCTCCCAATACCCTTGGCATTGGACTTTAGATCCGAACGAGAGAGAGAGAGAGAGAGAGCGAACAACAAAATGAAAAACCAAAATGATTGTTTGCAATGTTTGGAATCCGATAATGAAAGAGAAAAAACACCGTTTCTTGTTGCAATCTTGATTTCCCTCTCTGCAATCCACACATCAAGGTAGATGGTTGTTGAAGAGGCATTTTCCAAAAAAATACCCTTGATATTCATCAAATTAGATGATGATGATGATGATGATCAGAATGCATTTTGTTAATCATCCAAGGACATCAAGTATCCTCAAACAAATCAACTGATGATGGTTGCTTACGAAAAATACAGAGACGTCTGATTCGATAATGAATCGGATTAATCATTCATATCCTTTGCCTCGTGATCATCGAGCATGATGCATGTGTTCGTAACGTGCATACGTAAACACAAATGGAAAAATAATATCCGATGCATGATGATGATGAGGCTGGTGGTGATGATTGGTGGTCAAATGCAAAGTTCGAAAATTGAAGTAATAACAGAAAAAAACCACTTGTTTTTTTTATTATTGCGGAGGGTTCTATTCGAAAGGTTCGAGAGTAAATAAACAATATTCTCTTCTAATTCGATAATAAAACATTGACATTGAAATCAATAGAGATCCGGTTGTCGTAAACGTTTTTCGCGTTTTTCATTTTTAACATGTACAATGAATTTATCCATGATTGGACTCTTGAATTCATCCGGAAGTTCTTTGATGCCAACGGCCCAATAATAAAGATCCCAATCATTCGAAACAGTATTGATCATATGATCATACGTTTCCAACTCTTCTTGGGTCATGTCATTCAAATATTTGTGAGCAAATGTAGCCAATAATAGATCATTTTCCAACATTCCTGTTTGGAAAAAAAAATTCATCAATCATTTGAAATTCGGTCAATGGTCAAACGACATACCTCTTTTGCGACTTTGATACAGTAAACGTGCCCTTTTCAAATGGGTAGGCTCATTTTCAGGGCGATTATTGAAATGTTTCTTTGCAAAATTTCCTTCACAAGTATCCACATCATAATGATAACAGAATCTGATTGAGGAATGAAATAATTTAAGTTGTTGAGGAAAACACTTTCGGATCAAAGAATTCATTTTGGTTTCGAAAAAAACCGTCTGGTAAAACAACTGTTTTCAGTTTGATCTTGTACACTGTAAGAAATAAAAAAAATGAGTTTCACAGCCACTCTCGCTGAAACGCATTTTTCAGTAAGCGATAGAGGGCAGCACAAGCGAAAACTCGATTTTGCGGGAAAAAAAGCCTGCCCGCTTTATTGTGTGTTGTTGTTGTGTTGGCTAAAATGGCCAAAATAATGATATACAGCCTGCTTGTCAATATTGTACACCCATTTGCAAGGGTTTTGAGAAATCGAACGTTTTTGCAAAATCGAACGTTTTCGAGAAATCGAGGTCCACCAAACCAAATCAAAAGGTAAGAATTTTTTTTTTGAAAAATACTCACATTTTTGTGGTCCAGGCTCATTGCTTTCGATTTCGACGCTTTCGTATTTGCCAAAATTATAGCTTGCTGTAAACAAAATCCAAAACAAAAAAAAACATTCTCGAAAAAAAATTTGCGAAATTGTAGGCAAATATCAAACCATTATCGAATCCGCGATCCTTTCGTTTAGTTGCTTGTTCTTTGCTTTTTGAAGTCAGTCTCTGTCGAAAATAATAACACAAAAAACAATCGGTTAAAAATGATGACAAAAATAATGATTAGTCAGAATCGATAACAAAAATAATGCGCTGCCAAAAATGATTGAATTTGATCATTTGCTATTCTGCTATCGCAGAAATTACCTTAATTATCAATTTCTTTTTCTTGATTCTTGCCTCTTGATGCTAAATCCAGTTCTTCAGACATCGTGTTCGATGATTTTTGTTTTGCAGGTAAGTTTCAGTGAAATGATTCAAAAATTCAAAAATTAAAGATTTGTCAGGCAGGTCGAGAAATGGTGTTTGCAATGCTTGCACACTCTGAAACAAACAGTGAATTTTAATGAGCATGCGCAGTCGAGTCGTGTATGTATTCTTTATGGCAAAATTGTTGAATTTCGAATTTTTTCCAAAAACTAGTATTTCGTATTTTTCGATTTTATGGACAATGTCCCTAAATTTTTTTCCTTTATTTCTCGCCTCTGCGCCATCTATTGGCGATCGCAGCTATACAGTCTGCACAATATCAATGCTATATCAATGGCACAACCAATTTGTGG
>JAOZJS010001049.1:0-14920 GCA_025882695.1 Amerodectes protonotaria | reverse complement strand
GTGTTGTGTTGTTGTTGTTGTTCGCTGGTTGGCGGCGGCGGCGGCGTCTTTTTACCTGGTGTTTGATTATTATTATTATTATTATTATTTTTTGATATTTTTAATGAACTGTCGTCGTCGTCGTCTTCGTTGTTGTCTTGGGCCAGGTAGCCAAGTTAGTCAAGTTAGTTAGTTAGTCAGTTTGTTAATTTACCTGTTTGTTATGTAAGTGTGTGCGAGTGTGTTTGATTTGTTGTATTTTTGGCTTGGCTTGGCCATGGCTGTGGCCATGCTGTCACCTGTCAAACTTACAGGTAGACAATTTGTCTACAAACGGGAATGGGAATGGTAGCCAATCACAGAGTAGAACAACAAAAGTCATTTGTTTTATCAACAATCAAGGCAGGTAAAATCAGGCAGGTAAACAGGCGGGTAAAATTGACATTTTCGGAACATTTCTCGGTGGTGGTGGCGGCGAACAACACATCCCATGATACGATGGGAGCCATTATATAATATTGGTTGGTTGATTCGATTTGATTTGATCATTCATCTAAATTCGATTAATTGACCTTCGCGTTCATCAATCGCCACCAAATTCCGAATGAATTTCATTTTCGAAAATTGTTACGCCGCCTCCTTCTCCTTTATTCAAACAGGCAGCAGCAGACTGTCGAGGCAGACAGATCAATTATATGTCACCAAAAACACACACACACAGGTAGAACCAGACAGGTAACAAGCAACCTGGATTGAGCACAAATCTCATTAATTGCAAAATTCAGGTAGCAACAAACACACACAGGTAGATGTTATATCATGTCACTTATACATTCGAATATCATCGAAAATTCTACATGGTGTGTGTTCAAGTGTGTGTGTGCCATAAGTCAATTTTTCCCAATGGCAATTTTCCCAAACTAACTTCTCTTCGCTTCTTGCTAGCTAGCTTGCTAGCTGTCTTGATCTCAATTACTTTTTTGTCTTGTCTTGTGTCTTGTGTGTCTAGGGGACCCCAGCACATTGCTGTCAGCCTCAGTCTCAGCCATTGCTGACAGCCAGCCAGCCAGACACAGCCATCGGCTATGGCCAAAAAAGAAAATTCTGTTTCGTTTCCCTCGAAAAACAAAAAGTTAATGATAAATTGGCTGGCTGGCGCGCGCGCTTACACACAAACGCGCATGCGCTCACAAACGGGCGCGAATATTGTCCCGGGTGAAAAATTCTTCACAAATATCTCTCTCGCACACAAAGATCTTTCAATATGCAAATCGCGGCGAGCGACCAACAGCGAGACGAGCAGCTCCCTCCAAAAAGCTGATGTCTTGATTTGACTGTCAAAATGGTTGCTCCAGTTGGGTCAATTGTTTGTTTGTTTGATTGTTTGTTTGTTGGTTTAAGCTCCCAAGACAGTTGAAGAGAGAATTAACTTTCAATCCAAAATATAATAATACGATTAAGAGCTTAACATAATTCCAGAGCTTTCAAAAATTTGAAATTAACATTCAAATTAAGTCGTTCGAAGTCGAAGTCGAAGTTTTTACCTGATTCAATAATGATGATGATGATGAGATGATCCCCTTTCCCCTTCTTATCCCTTGATTTTCAATATGACAGTCACGAATACTGTCTTTGGCATACAGTTGGGAGATCAATACAGATTTATGGCTCACCCTGTACTCTGTGTGTCGTTTCCGATACCTTTTGACTGGTTGGATTAAGCTTAGCTTAGCTTAGTTTTTTTTGATGGATTTGTGCAACAAACAAACAAACAAACAAACAAGATCTCCCCTCCTCCTATCGATGCGGAATCCGTTTTTCGCAGACGGGAAATCCTTCCAACACGACACCCCAAAGCAACGGCAGCGGCGGCAGCAGCAGCAGCGCATTGGCATGTTCCAACTGGGCTTGCGCTCGGTTGACGGGGATGGACCTAGCTCTAGCTTTAGCTGTACGGCAGCCGAGTACAGTAGCTTGGGCTTCCCTGTTGTTTCCCTTGTGCTGCTTATTTCTTGATGCTTCCAGATACGCGGCGCCGTATTGTCCAGCTCGAGAGAGAGAGAGCTCCAGACACCTCCACCCACCGAACAAACAGACAAACATACTATTCGGAAAAACTTTGACCTTAGGCGTCGGTTGTTTCTACCTCTCTCAACCTTTGACTCACTACCTTGGTCTGTTCTGTTTTACCTTTCAACAACAACAACAACAAAACAATTACCTGTAACTTATCATTAAAACGACGAAAACGACGAAAACTTTGCTCAAAATTGAATTTCTTTCGCTCTCTCGTTTTGCTCTCGCTGCTGCTGCTATGCAATTATCATTGTTGTTTTTGAATTCAAATCACTGGACTCACTGGATGATTTTTGTGAATCGGATTCATTCATTCAGCTACAGGTAGCAGGTATATTCGCCAGGTATATACAGGTATACGCCAGGTATGGGAGGCTCCTGTGCAGAAAAAGTCGAAAAATTCTTCGAATTCCACGCCCACCTCCCCTCCCCTGGAAGATGGAATTTCAGGAAGATTTAGCATTATCATTGTGCATGTGTGTGTGTCTTATGAAATTGATCCAATTAGCTGGATGTTTTAAGTGGATGGACCGTAATTAGTACCTTTCCCCGGTGGATGATGATTACCACCACCACCGGGTAATTTGCCTTAAAAACGGCCAAATTTGTGCCTTTTAGCTCCCTTCTTGGAAAAGAGGTGAAAAAAATTGGTAAAATTAAAACAAAAGGTTTTCCAGGCTCTTTCGAGCTATTGTTATTTTGGGAAGAGTTTCACACACACACACGGACACTAATTTGATAATTATCATTGACCATTTTCGGGGACCAAGTAGGGCTTTGATTTATGATCCAACTTCTTGGCCATCTTCTTCTTCTTCATCTTCTTGTTGCTGTGTTACCTTTACGGACACACATACACTCAATCCAAAATGCTAATGATGGCACACTGGATTTGTAGATCTCTCTCTCTCTCTCTCTCTTCGTTCGCTCTCAATCTCGCTCACTCATAAATCATGCAAATCTCTTTTTAACCTGGATTTTGCGATCATTTTTTTGCGAAACAAACACAAACACACAATCCAAATGCGCAAAAATTTCCTTGTCAAACAAAAATACGAAACAAAACAAAGTCGAAGACAAACTTTTATTGATGTTATTATTCGGAGGATTCACGCAACAAGCGAGACGCAAAAATGGAGAAAACGGAAAATTATTATATTGATTTCAAATTGCTGCTTTGGCCAACAAAACAAAACTTTGGCTGGCTGACTTGTACTTGTCATTTGTCTGGTCAGTTTCGCTCGCCATGTTTGTTCGGCCAACAGAGAGATCGACATTCAAGAAATATTGATGAAGCTCTCGAAGTTCGAGTTCTTTTTCCTTGTGTGCGAGTGTATGTGTGTTGCTTGAAGCTTAATTTAGTTCTCAAGAAAAATATGAAAAACAACATTCAGGCCAACATTGAGCGACAACAACAAGCTTTCAAGGGCCTGAACAAAAAAAATTGGATCATCCATCCATCTATCTATCCATCCCGCCATGAATTATGATGATGATGATTATGAAAATGATTATGATTATTATTATTATTATGGGAAAAAATCAAACGAATAGGATTTAGCAATATATCCAGACGACACCCGGACAAGAAGATGAAGATGGCCAACAATGGCCAAAACCAAAAAAAATGGTCTAATTACGTGTGTGTAACCTCGTCGTCGTCTTCTACAATAATAATGATAATAATAATTGTTCAATCAAACTTTCAATAATACCTTCACCGTTGGTAGGGGCAATTATAGACAATAATAATAATAATAATAATTCAAGTATTACATAATATACCTGTGGAACCAACAAGTGGCTGCCACCAATAAAACAACTGGCGACCATCGACGATGACGACGATGATGGTTGGTTGGTCATTATTTTGACCTGGTGTCCCCCTCTCTCTCTCCGATCATCAATGATTGATGATCATTCAGATGATCGGCTGGACATCCAACAAGAAGAAGAAGAAAAAAGATGCAACAGGTAGCAATAGCTCGAAAGCCAAAACCCTTCGAATGAGTGATGAGAACGATGAGAATCCAACGAATCTGTCTTTGGATTTTTGAGCATCGGGATTTTCTGGCTTCAGGGGCTTCAAGCTTCTTCTTCTTTGGCTTAAGCCGATGGTGGTGGTGGTGGTGGTGGTAACCGAAGAGTTTTTTGTTGTTGTTCTCGAAATCAAATTCTTTTGTGATACTCGTCGTCTACGACCTTCCTCGACGATTAACCTGACCACTGACCTGTTGCTGGTCTTCACATAGTAAATCATCATATCTGAAGACGGAACTGACCACATGGCCTTTGACCATCGAAAGTCGGAATCAAATCAAGACAAGATCCATCAACCGACACGATGATGATGATGAGTTTATAATTGTAACCCTAGATTCTATCTTTGGTCATCGGGATTTCAATTGTTTGACCACGTGTCGCGACACGTGTTCGCGGCAACAGGCAACAGGCAGCCAGGCTACCGTATGTTCGGCGGCGGGGCTTCAAGGTGATCCAAAACGAGGACAAAACAAAACAGAAATCAAAATCGTCGTTGTTTGTTGTCGTTGGTCGTCGTCGTTGATGCCAATATCGTGACCAAACAATAACCATCATGCAGAAAGGGGTGTGTGTGAGTGGGCGTGTCTCTGGACATTGTATCGATGCTAATGACATTGGAGAAATTGTTCCTTGCGAGAAATGAAGCAAAAACGTATTTTTCCTTAAGAAATACAATGAACTAGAAGCCTTGCGCTACCGATAAACACACACACGGACAAAACCGAGCCAGAAAAAAAACAAGACATTTTCTGGAAATGTCGATGATGATCACAATCATCATCAACCTCGATCACGATCGAAAGCTTGTTTGTTGTTGTATTTTGGTTACATTATTTGGTCTAGCCACCATTATTGTGGCTAGCGAGTGTATTTTTTCAATTTTCAACCTATCATCATCATCAATTTTGTGTGTCTACAAGGAGACAAGGAAACACACACACCGAACAAGACCAAAAACCGAAAACTTGTCCCGAATCCGAACCCTAAATTGACAGCGATTAGTCGGCGATGTATGCGGCGACATTTAACCAACCAACTTTTTCTCGAGCCGCACCGCATTCGACCATAATGATGACGTTTGGAGAGGCAAAACGCGCACCGTTGCAAAACACTTGTTGCTATCGGATCGGAAATTACTAGGCCCCTTGGCTCCTTGGACCTAGGGCCGCCATGTAATACTACTTTGTTTGTTTGTCGGTGGTTTTTTGCCGCTTGTTCACCGCAAAAAAGTGTTGAACGCTAATTACCGGCAACAGACGGCAGCCAACGTACGTACGTTCGTTCGTCTGCGGTTTGTATGGCCGGTCGTGTACGTAATAATTTAACCCTTATGACGACCTGGTGTGTGTTGACGACTGCGGCGGGAAACATTGCTGTGATTGATTTGCTAAATTATATGCCTTGATTTTCCTATTATAATTTTTGTTCTGGTTTTTTTCGTTTGTTCTCCTCACAGGAAGACCTGTTGATCCATGGTGACAGTGTTTACGATATCATCGAAAAACAAGATCATCAAACCATCCAGAATGAGCTGATGCGTTCAACCAATCCATTGATGATGCCCGATTCACGGATATTCCTATGTCGTATGAATGTTTCCAGGAATTCTCGTCGACAGATGCGTTTCGGTGATCAAAAGGTGGTGCTAGTCCAAGGACATTTTGTTAGCTATCTACCATTGTGTAGCCGTAATGAGCCGGTTTTCCTGGCCACTTGTACACCGGTGGCCATGCCTGAGACCAGAGAATGTGTTGTGCAGGGCAGTACCAATGTTTTCACCACCATTCATTCGATGGACATGAAATTCATACATTTGGATTCAAAGTAAGTGTGCGAGTGTGTGTGAGAAAATTTTTGATTGGCAAATATTGCACGATTTTTGATGATGATAATGTGGATCCGTATCCGTGTTTTTTTTTTGTTTCGTGGCTTCATGATAATTGTTGGATTTAATTGGATCAAAACCCTCTGCCACCCTCTCTCTCTCGTTCTCGCTTGTTGGTCGTGACCGTAGTTCAACTGATTAGATTTTAAAACAAAAAAGTTCAGAATGACCCTTGACACCTGACCGACCGCTTGAGATATATGGCCGTTTTACCTTTGGCCTTTATTGATCACGAATTTTCGGTTCACTCAATTAGCCAATCACAACCTCCAACACACCACCACCGCAACATCGCCCGAACAAGCGATGAACAACCGAGAATCAAGCCGACCTCTCGGTGATCGATGGTCGATCGCGATCATCATCTGCATCTGCATCTGATCATCATCATCGAACCTTGTGTGTATGTCACGACCCTTGTCGGGACCCTATTTGTTGGGCCATCAAGCACAGCACAGCACCGAGCACCGAGCTATCAACAGATGGATGCCCCCACCACCACCACCACCACCAAAAGTTTAATCAGAAATTTTCATTTTTTTTTGTATTTCGTTTTGGATCAATATTCTCTCTTGATGTTTTTCGGTGCCATCTGCGCGCTGGCTCGCTACAACAATTAGCCCTTGAGGAAACCGTTTAGGGAAAGAAGCTAGCGAGAGAGCGCGAATCGAAAATTCAGTTTTCTTGTTGTTTCTTCCAACAAGATGATGTTCTCGGTGTATTTGGGATCCTACGCAAATCGTGACCAAGCTCCAGGCAGCAAACAACCAACGAAAACATATTCATTCGGCTTGTCCGATGGTACTCTGGATGGTTGGATGGATAGATGGATAATAGAGATCATCCACCACCACCAAAAAACCAAAAAAAATAGTAGCAGCTTGACTAATCTTGCTAGTTTGTCATTTAAATCCTCAAAACAAAATATGATGATGATGAATCCCGGCTAAATCCATTTGTGCCGGGATTTATCTGGGCGTCGTACCGTAGGAGAGAATCCTCAGGGTGATGATGATCATGATGATGATGGCACCCACCATCGACGGCCGTTTGATCACATCGTCACGTCGTGAGGTCATTTGTTCGCCCGAAATGATCCGGATTGATGTCCAGGGCGATGATTGCTTGATTCTTGCTTGTTGCTTGTTGTTGGTCGGTCTTAATGATGATGATGATGATCAGGATGAAGATGGTGTCGCAAGATGAAAATGTCACACGCGTCACCACTATGTTTCATATTTAGTTGATACCCCTGTTCGTGAGCGTGTGTGTGAGACAAAGACGATTCGGCTCAATTGTTGCCTATCATTAAGCCAGTTGGCCACTTTTCCCGCCAATTTCGGACACCTTTTTGGATTGAATTTTTCCCACACACACACAGACAAAATGGATGTTCTAGAATCTAGATGATAATAATGGTAAGAGATTACAAAGCCCGACCATCATGGGAAACACGGCGACGCTCGTAATCCCCTCGTAAACTTTCGTTCGGACGTTCCCTTGAACGATGTGAACACACACGGACGTTCGGGACTTTGGGATTTCCATCGCCGGTCAATCTGGCGCCAACTACGCGCGCGCTTGATCTAGATTTTTCGCTTGCCAGTCTAGCCTGATTCCGAAGTGACCATTTTGTGTGTTTCGCTCCCACGCATCCGCACACGCACGCAACAAACACGCGAGTCTTCCACGACGATGTCACAGACAATTAGGCTCGACCATAACATGATCAGTTTTTCCCTTGTTTGTCCAAGCCGGAGAGGGTTTGCCTAGGATTTGATTCCTGAATCGCTGGGATCTCGAAATCGAATTCGCTGACCATCATTATCATCATTATGTTGGGGAGATGAACAAGAATGATGATGATACGGTGGCTACAAGTTGTGGCCAGTAGCGCGCCAAGTGTCAATCATCAAAAGATCATCATCTTGTGTCCAGTTTTCGTTTTCAGTTTTCTCGGCTAGATTTGGTTTTGGTGTGTGTGTCCTCACTACTATATAATTTGTCCCTGTTTGTTTGTTGGTTGGTTTCACAACCAACCACATAACCTTACAATCAATCCGGGAAACATTTGTAATCACAACGAGAGCAACAAGTGGCCAACAACAACAGCATACGGTTTTGGTTGTTTTCGCGCGGCTACATATTCTGGCCTAATGACAACAACAACGACTACGACGACACCGACAAGGATATGGCCAGACACGGTTAATGATAGACCAAAACATAATGTAGCAAAATGTATCGCTTTTATTTTGGCGTCTCCTCCTCCTCCTTCTCAAGATGATCATAGGAATTAGATTGACAATAATAGACATTCGGGTACCATACACTATTTGTATGGTACTACTAATCCTACAAGTTATCCTTAGAATTCAGAATGTTTGGTGGGAAAATTGTGGTAGTCTCGAAATAATACCATCTCTCTCTCTCTTGCTTGCTCTTCTTGATCTTTTAGCGCCGAATTCCATTTGGGCTACAATAAAAATCAATGGAAAAATCTATCCTGGTATGATATTTGCCATTGGGATAATCTTAAAGAAGCACAATCCAAACATAGATTAAGTAAGTATCCGGCCCGGAAATCCGGATTATCCATAATCAGGATGATCCATTGATTGGATGAATGAATTTTTCAATTTTTCAATCCCCGCCCTCCCCTGCCCTCTGCCCGCCCCCTGTCGTTCCAGTTATCCAATCCGAACAAGAAAGATCCTGCATTCTGTTGCTACGTTTACAATGCAACGATCAACAATGGATCTGGGTACATGTTGTACTACAGGTTAAGGATAATAATGAAAATTCCCAACAGCCAGTGATTGTTTGCACTAATCAAGTGTTAAGGTTGGTTAAAATTTTTGGTTTTGGCTCCGCCTACTCCCCCGCCCCTGGGAGGAGCTAATGCGGATTTGGATCCCCCCAAAAACAATCTAAACTAACCACTGCCATTGGTGCCATTCCCCTCGTATTTTCCCCTTTTTTTCGAATTCTATAGTGAAAAAGAAGCGGCCGTAATGCAAGCCAACGGTTGGTTGTATCAATTTTATTCGCTACATTCCAAGATGCATTATATGCAGAATCAAGCGGCCGCATCATCATCATCGACCAACACCGCCGCTGCATCACCATCGCCTTCCAATGTTTCGGTGGCCAACAGTACAACATCATCATCCAATTACCCCGATCAGGCCCAGATATCCACCAGCAGATCTTATGGTGGTGGCCAGTTTTCGAATGGTTCCACCAGCACACCATCATCATCGTCGGGGGCGTTTTTGGCTTCCGAACCACCATCGTTGGCCATTCATCCAAGCCATCCATCCACGAATACCACCAATAATCTAGTATCATCGGCATATTATTCGGAAACAACCGCCAACAACAATAATAATACGGATGGTGGAACAACCACCACCGGTGGCGGCGCTGGCTATCAACAACACCAATATTCATCCGGTTCGATGGTGAACGCCCAGTATTCGCCACAAGCCGGTACGTTACCATATCAAACGGCGGCGGCCGTGACACCGCCCACAAGCCAAACGGAACATCGTATCAAACAAGAACAACAACAGGAGCCACCTGTTGCAGCAGCTACCACTACCGCCACGCCCACAACCCGAACCAAACGAAGTCGGGCCAACAACAACAATGGTCTCAATGATGGCGCCACGGCGGCACCGGAACCGAAGAAGAACAAAAAGAAATCCAACCACCACCATTCTTCAACGACAACAACTACAACCACGACGACCACCGTTTCGATGACCACCACCAACACGCCCAATACGGTGGCCACCAACACCAATCATATCCACCACCACCAACAAGATCATCAACTTGCATCACCGTACGTTGAATCGTACAGGAATATGGCGGCCAATTCTTGGAATCATCACCACCACCATGGTGCCACCAATGGTGCTTACACAGCCACCACCGCTGATCATCATCATCATCTTTCTACAATGATAACGCCCACTGCTGCCGCTGCTGCAGCGGCTGCTGCCTATTATGGTGGAGCTTCGGCAGCGGCCGCCTATCATCACCATCATCATACGCCCCACCCACATCAGATGGCCGCTGCTGCCTATACAAGCCATTTGAATACGAGCGCTCATCACCACCATCACCACCACCCTGCCGCTAGCTCTCATCATCATTCGCATCAAACTGGAAAGCCGTTTTCTTTTTTGGAGCATGATACCGCCAACGCCAACTATCACCACGCCCATTTGCACTATAATAATACATCACCATCATCATCGTCATTGTTGACGTCTGGCGGGGCCAATCAAACATCACATAACGCTGTGCAGCGAAATGGGCAGCAGCAGCAGCCTAGAAACGAAACCACGCCTTCGTCGTCGTCTGCTTTTAGCAGTACTAGCAGCAGCAGCAGTACAGTTTCAGCAGCGCCCTCTGCTTTGCAATCTGGCAACAAGCCAAGACAATCCTATGATGCCCAAAGCCAGCACAATGATAGGCGTGATTTGGATAAAGTCCGTTCACCGGAATCGATCACATCGGCCACATCCGATTATGGCAGTATGACATCACAATCGCCACCATCTTCGTTCGAGAAACCGACGGCATTTTCCACTTTGGTTTCCACATCCTCAACCACCACCTCAACCACATTGCAAGATTCGCCAAGCTTTGAGGCGTATGGCACCAATCATCATTCGTCTCCATATGTATCGATGAAGAATGGCCATCAATGGGTTCAACACCATCACCACCACCAGCAACCATCGGCAATCACGCCGGACACCACTGCTGCCGCGTCCACCATCCACGATCCATTGACCAATACGGCCAGTACATTTCCGGGGGCGTTTCCACGGTTGTCAACGTTCCAATTTTGGTCCGGTTATCCATCGGCGGCGGCCACAGCCAATAGTACCTCCAACGCCGATTTGGTGGGAGTTGGCTCCACTCAATATCATCAACATTATCCACATCATCATCATGATAGACATCCTCATCATCATCATCCACATTTGGCATCAACGTTTCCCAGTGCAGTTGCAGTGGATTCATTGCTACAACATCATCAAACATATGGTGGTGCTGGCCATCATCATTCTACCGCTTCGGCGGCCGCGGTCACGCCTCTTGGCCATCAGTTGTTCACACCATATCATGGTACAACCACCACCGATTGCTTAACCCCTTCATCCAACCATCATCCTCATCATCATCATTATCATGAAACATCGAATCAAGCACTTGTGGCCAATCCTACTTCGAATGAAAAAGCCAATCTAGTCAATGGAACGCCAAGATCATCAACCACCGCCAACAGATCCAATCACCAAGCCAAGAACAACAACGATGGTTCAACAACGGTGGCCGCCAAATTGGAATCAGCATCATCGCCCACAAGCAAACAACCGGCGATGAATTCCATCCAAGCAAGAGCCTTGTGAAGCTTGGCTTGAAAACAAGGGAAAGAGGTAAGCGAAGCTTCACCCTTCACCCTACACAAGCACAAACACAAACACACAGATACACGGAGGGACATGCGGATACACGGTGGCAGCTCACCACCATCAATCGGGCCAAACATCATCATCCTGGTCATTAAGTTTGCGTGTTTAGCTTGCGTGGGAAGAGCCCTAAGGCTCTTTTTTGCATACCGTCGATGATGATGATGATCACCACAAGCTTCGTCGTTTATCTCAGGACATCGTTTAGTAGCAACAATGATAATGGTGGTGGTGGTGGTGGTAACTTACCGATCATCCCAGGTAGTAGCTTCTTGTGTCAAAATCCGTGTAGGTTTTGTTGGTTGGTGTGTGAGAAAGCCAACAAAAAACTTTTTGGTTTTTTCTTTTCTTGGTTGAAAATCAAATTTGAGAAATTGCCTGCTTGCTTGGACATCGCCAAGGAACGCCCATTTTGGTTGTGCGTGTTTTTCACCGCCCATTTTGGTTTTTTTGGTTTTTCCAACAACAACAACATCGAAATTCCCATCGTACCGACCGGCTTTGACCACTGATGATGATTAGTAAAGAGAGGGAGGCCACAGAATGGCCATAGGCTGACCACAGAGCCCAGTGGCTACTGACAGGTTGGCCTGAAACCAAACTGACCAACCAAAATTTTTTGGTTGCTCCAACAATGTGCGGTTTTTGGTGTGTGTGTTTGGGGCTTCGTCTTCGTCTTCATCATCAAGACATTGGCCTCTCTCTCGCTCTCTGAAACCTAAACGATCTTGGTGTTTCATGCAAAACCGAGCGAGAGAGAAAGAGAGAGCAAGAGGCAGCAAAAAGTTGATTGACTTTTCTCCAATGTTTCACATTCTTCTTGCTTGCTTCTTCTTCTTCAGGTGATTGATTGAAAATTCTTTTTTTTTCGCAATTTCGATCAGCCTCACTCTCGCTCTCTTGCTTGTTCTGCCTCTTTTTTTCCAGCTCGAAACACACGCAAAAAAAACCTCTCGAAATTTTGACCTGTTTTGTGGTAAATTTTGGTTTGTGGCCGAGAGGAAATTTCATTGTCGTTGTTTTACGACATTTTTTTTCTCAAAAAAAACAAACAAACAAACACAAGAATCGTCGAGAATAAAAGGATGGACACCAGAATAAATCCACTCAGCAAGAAAATAAAGGATTTAGATTTAGAGCCACCGTGGTTGTGTGTGGTGATGAAGATGCGGATGATGATCCGAGGCCGAGACCAAGAAGTTGATAGTAAAAGTCCGCTGTTTCCCTCGTTTCGTTTTGGTTTTTGATTTTTTTGGTTTTGTTGTTGTTGTTTTTTGTGAAAAATTTATTAGTTTTGGTCGTCGTTTCCATCGTCCGTCCAAATTCATCGTTTTAAGTGTTCTGCGAGAGCGAGCGAGCGAGAGAGAGCGAGAGCGAGAGATTCTTCGCCACCATGGCCACAATTTTGGTAATTTAGCTGTTAATTAAAAAACAAAAATTGAAGAATCTTGATCCTCTACCTGTGCGAGCTGGCCATGTTTCGTTGCGTCGCGTTGTTGTTGATGAAAACCAGCCACCAAGCCATCGCCGACAAAGGGACTCTCTCTACCTGCCTACCTTGGACATTCGGTCAGTGGCCGGTCTTGGTTGGTTGGTTGGATGGATGGATGGTGGATGTGGATTGATGGCTGGCTGGCTGGTAATGTTTGTCCTAGCTCGCGCGATCGCGAGCCATTTTTTGTTTCTCGCTTAGGCTATTACCATAAATTATATCGGCAGATGAGCGAGCGAGAGAAGTCGCCAAAAAGAAATAACGAAAACGACGATATAACGAGAAATAATTATTTTTGGCCTCGAGGATCAAGAAGAGAATCGCGAATCGAATCGAGCTTCGCAAACACAAGGATAAGACAGACAAAACAAATTTGGTTAACCTAAAACCAACGAATATATGATTTATGGGTATTGATTAGGATTAATAAATAGATTAATTAATTAATTAAGATCATCCAGTGGATCCACGTGGTCCAGTTCCGAAACGCCCCCTGCCCCACCCTCCCTCCAACGATATTGTGGTTTATTGACCCGTGGACCAGATATATTGACCATGGTCAGATAGAGCTTAGCTAGTAGAATCGTTTTTAAAATGTCAAGCGCGGGAGGGCGGGTGTGTGTGTGTGTGTGGCAGTTTGAAAACCTGTAATTATATTCAACACGTAGCATTGCATTGCAGAGATACCACACTACACCACAACACAAAAGAAATCTCGAATGAATTTTCAATTGTTATTGATCACTTGATCACATTGTGTGTATTCACATTCACATTGTGTTCTTCTTTTTCTACCTTGTTTTACCTGTGGTTTTTGTACCTGGGCAAAAAAAATTAATTAGTAATCAATCCAATTAAAAGCTGAAGCTGAAGTTGAAGCAGGTATGAAGATTCTTTTCATTCTTTTTTCCGTTCATTTTAAAACTTGGTGTAAATTGACCAAATTGAATAAGCTTGTTTCAAGGGGCCCGAGCGAGCAAGAGCAGCAATAATTTAGCACGGCAATTTTTCTTGTGTCAAATGGAAATGAATTGAAAACGAGAATAAAGGATATATTGTGTGCTGGCCAATTCAATCTAGAAAGAATCTAAACATGGCCAAAAAATTGGGGCCTTGTCATCTCTCTCTCTCTCTCTCTATGGCCCGTGCGGGCAAACAATATTTTCATAGTCTCTCACAGTTGGAAGCCTGACCAATTGCTGAAAACTGAATTGATTTTGATTCCAAGCTCACTCTCTCTCTCCCTCATTTGACTTTTGACCTTCGAACTTCAAGTCCGGCTATCGGTTTGCGGTTTCATGGCTGGTCCGCTGATTTTCAACCATCATTGATTCAGCTTGTTGTTGTTTTCGCCTAATTTAACTCGTTTTTATGGCCGTTTACAAATATGTTTTGCGGTTATTTTTCCACTTGTCATTTGTAACAGGATCTTGGCTGGATATCATCCAACCAAGAAACAAGGTCAACACCGAACCTCACACTGATCACATTGACCAGAAATTAATTTGGCGCAAACTTGAAATATTTGAAATATCATTCTTATTCTGTTTTCCCTTCGTTTTGTACACAAACAGGTTGAATCCGGAACCACCTTGGATCGGATCTGAAATCGTGTCGACAATCGTATCGTATTGGAAATCCAATCGGATCATCTGGATCGCGATTGGCTAGCTAGCCAGCCAGCTAATCAACCAACCAACCAATCACATTGTACGGCATATTGTCGTGTTTTTAATTTCAAAATTTTTATACATCTTATTATTATTATTATTATTATTATTATTATTATTTGATTATTTGCATTTGTTCACCCTTTGTACACACTCACACTCACACACACACGCCTTCATACACATTGTGTATGATACATACGACCATCATCATTTTAGGCCAACCCCCCAATACACCAGCACACACAGTTATAGAGCCAATAGTATTTATTTTGATTGGATA
>JAOZJS010001048.1:0-14920 GCA_025882695.1 Amerodectes protonotaria | reverse complement strand
GTTATGGATAAGGAGCGATGATGATGTGGATTCTCAGGGTAACCAATGGGAGGCTGAATCCAAACTCGAGAATCCCGAGAAATCTCGGATCCGTTCCCAATTTAATACGGTTGTTGTTGTTTCCGGATAATTTTGTTGTTGTTGTTTCCGGATAATTTTGTTGTTGTATGATCTGTTTGTTTGGTCCACAACAACAACAACAACGGGACAAAATGTCAACGAATTGTAGACAGGATGAAATTGCGGGAAAATAATCCACAATCATTGTGATGCGAGGATATATTGTTTCCGCATTGAAATGGATCGCCGAAGAGGTGGCCGCTCGGAATGAATTGGCATTTGGCGCCCGCGATCGATCGATCGGCAATCGACGACGATGATCGCTTGTGATCGCAATTTAGAGTGCAATCCAATTAGAATGATGATCAATACACACACACACGCTTAATACACACGCCGCAGGTTGACCTGATGTCGATGTAATTCAATTGTGTATCGATGTACGGGATCAACCAATCAATCAATCAAACAAACAATCAATAGGTTTAGCGCGACAAACAAGTAGTTCTTCTAGTTTATTTTTGGTACAATTCAAAATTCATAATATTGTTGTTGTTGTTGTTGTTTGTCCCGATTCCGATTCCCCGTGTAGCCACACTAGGAAATGTTTGCCAAACCACCACAACCAAAACGAAAATGATGATGATAATGCTGCTGATGATCATGATTGTGTCCAAGAAGATTCAACATCCACATCCACTAGGAAACAAATGAATCGATGGTCAAAAACAACAACGACCACAACGATCATCATATTCAATAAACAATTGTATATTTGGCTAATTTATTGTCAATTGATTTGTCTATTATCTGTGATTGAAAAATCTTATGCTCAACCACAACCACCACCAACAACAACAACATCCCAACTACAATCATCATCATCAGCAATCATCAAAGGTGGTGGTGGTGGTGATTCTTGTAATGCATCATCATCATCACTTTGGTTAGCACAATCCCGTGGCAGGCTAGGCCACTTGGAACCACGAAATTGGAACCATAGTGATGATGAAAAGCCACCTATCATAATTGGCTATTTGACCAATTTTTATGGGCGCCACAGCACCAATCGGCAAGGTTTGACCATTTCCGGTGCAATATCCTATGCCATAGACAAGATCAATACGAATCGTTCGCATTTGTTGAATGGCCGCCCGTTGGCAATGCTTTGCAATGATACATCGGCCATTTCCATCAATGGTACTGCTTCGGTTATATGGCAATGGCGGTCGGGTGCGGTGGCATTTTTCGGCCCCGAAGATACTTGCGAAGTCGAAGCAACGGTTGCCGGTGCGCTAAACCTGCCGATGATTGCTTATAAATGCGCCAATTCTGCCGTTTCCAATAAGGCTTTTTTCCCGACGTTCGTTCGGACACATCCACCGGATGTGATTGTGGTTCGCTCCGTATTGGCATTGTTGCAATACTATCAATGGGAAAAATTCGGTATTGTTTGGTATAAACGTTCCGAGACCATTGCACCGGTTGTGTCCACCTTAAGGTCGATGGTGACCGAAACCAATTTCGAGATTACCGTTGAATATCCATTTGATAGCCATTCAGAATGTTGTATTTATCTTAAAGAATGTTGCGGAAAAGTATTCTCGGATATGGTGGATAAAACATACGAAAAGACCAGAATCTATTTGTTCCTGGGTGATGTAATACCATTGCAATATTTTCTATTAGCATTGAAATCTCGAAGGTTGTTGGATCAGGGTGATTATATTGTGATCTCGGTTGCATTGGACGAAGGTTATTTCATTGATGATTCGTTTGTTTTGTACAATAATCGTGAAGATCTAACGGACAACGATTATAACGGGTTGTTGGAAGCATCACATTCGTTGCTGATCTTAAGCCGAAGCCTACCAGAATCCTCGAATTATACGGATTTTCAGAAGAAAGTCCGTGAATATAACAAACTACCTCCGTTTTGTTTTAATGATCAAGGTAACCTGGAACGTTATATAACTTATTATGCATCTTATCTTTATGATGCGGTCATGTTGTACGTTGAAGCACTGTCTGAGGTGAGAATATTATATAATAATATAATACGTAACAGTATTATATAATTATGCGGTTACGTAATCAGCATTACGTAATCATGATGACCACAATGATTCTGATTATGTAACGTCATTTTTGTTTGTCCCCTGCCCCCTCTCATTCAACAGGTTCTAAAAGAAGGTTACACCGAATATGATGGCCGAAATATTGTGCAGAAAATTATCTCCCGTAGACGATATAAATCCATCACTGGTGCTTGGATGCACATCGACCAGAATGGTGATGTACAAGGCAACTATACCGTATTGCAGCCAATCATCGATTCCATTGATGATGGTGGTGATGCAGACCTGGGCGGTGACCACGACGACGGTGGCCACCGTGGCTCCAACAACAACCGTTCCAAACGGGACGTTGGTAGGCCCAAGCAAAGGCCCAAGGTGAAAATGATTCCGGTGGGAATGTTCGAATATGAGGATGGGCAATCCAATGAGCGAATATCCTACGTACAGATCAACCCGATACAATGGGTGAAACCAGGCCATGTACCGTTGGATGAACCACCGTGTGGTTTTGACGAGAGTGGATGTGATAAAAGCAAAGATGCAAGGATACGGGAAATAGTCACCGCCATTTTGTTGGCCATATTTGTGGCCACCATTCTCATCATAATCATAACATATCGTGGCTGGAAGAATGAACAAGAGATCGATGGTCTCCTGTGGAAGATATCTCGCGATGATGTACAAGTGGTACATAAAAACCTGAACCACAACAACAACAACAATAGAAATCTGTCCACAAGTTGTGATAGTATAATGACCATGGTGGATGCGGCGGATACGGATACGGATGATGATGGAATAGAGGATGCGGAAGAGCTGAAATACAAAGACAAAGACAAAAGCTCGAACAATAGCGATGCGTTGAGCGCCAAAGATGATAATTACGAAATAAGCTACAAAGGTGTTATGGTTAGTTTTAAGGTGTTGAAATTTCACCATAACAACAAGAAAAACATCCAGAATCCATTTGATTGTTTAACACGAGAGAATAAAATGGAAATGAAATGGTTGAAAGAGATGCATCATCAAAATATCAATGTTTTCATTGGTGCCACAGTGCATGAAATGTTCCCCGGTAGTGTGTTGCTATTATCCGAATATTGTGCCAAAGGTTCGTTGAGAGATGTGCTAGAAAATGAAGAGATACGTTTGGATGAAGAATTTCTATCATCGTTGGTCCATGATATAACATGCGGTAGGTGTGGTTTTTTTTGAATTTTTCGAATCGTGTTCCGCTTCATTTTTCATTTTGAAAAGTCACAGGACATCTTGTTGACAGCCCGAAAAGCCTGGCTGGCTTGTTTCAGCGAAGCGAAGTTTCATTTTTTTTTCTATTTCCCCTTTAATTCCAATTACTGTCCTCGGATTTTGATGTCTCTTGTCTTGTTCCACTGGAACAACAAGAGACGATTGAATTCAATACAAATTCATCAAGTGAATGTTTCAATGTTCCGAAGCGGCTGCTGCTGCTGCTTAATCTGCTTGTTTCGCAATCATTGTAATTTGGCTTAATTTGGTTTCCATTTAGAACGAATCCTAAATTCCTGAATCGCTGGATTCGCCATTGATTAGCCATGCAATGTACAATGGTCATGGGATTGGCGCCTAGAATGTAGCTTTTCGTTTTGTTTTGTCGCTGTTGTTGCGCAATCAATGTCAATGTCTAGATAGCTAGCTAGCCAGAAAAGAAGAATACCCGAAAACAAACAGGCAGCCTAATTAAGAGCGGATCCGCGGATCCAAGGAAGGAAAGAATCCGATCCTGTATCCAAGGAAACCATTGGAGAGAGATTAAACCAGAATCATTTTCGGTACAATCCGTGAGGGGTCTCGGTCACCCCGAATTGTACCCAAAGATCTAGATTGAATTAAGGAACGGGAACGGCAATCGGAAAAGTTTCATTGTTCTTCTGGGGGGTGTGTGCGGTCTAGGGTGTTAATCCTCCAAAATAGATAAATTAATTATCGCCATGTGATCGTACATTTCCGTATTTCGTCCATCACACACGCCCACACTAATCCCTTCGATTTCTTCTTGTTGTTTTCCCCCCTTAAGGTCTATCTTATTTGCACAAAAGTGATCTTAAATGTCATGGAAATCTTAAATCAACCAATTGTGTGGTGACCAGCCGATTCGTGGTGAAACTGAACGATTTTGGCCTATTCTCGTTCCGCAAAGAGGAACACGATCCACAGATTGCATTGTATAATAAACTATGGAAAGCACCGGAAACGTTGAGGAATCCGGATCATATCGGGCCGGAATGTGATATCTATTCGTTTGGGATCATCTTGCATGAGATCATCCTGCGAAAGGGCCCGTTCGCGATCAAGCTGATTGATGATAAATATTTGTTCGAAGAATTGCAACGGATCGTGGACGAGGTTCAAGCAGGCCCGAACCACGAAGGCAAAGTTCGTCGACCGGATTTGTCCCTTATGGAATTGCACGATGATACCATCGAGATGATCAACCTATGCTGGCATGAGGACCCTAGGGCAAGGCCCACCATTGATGGATTCAAGAATAAGCTGAAAAGTTATGGTAAATTTAGGCCACCATCGGAGAATCTGGTGGAGAATATGGTCAAAATGATGGAGGTATACCAGAATCAGTTGGAGGATTTAGTATACAAACGTACACAACAATTGGATGAGGAGAAAAAGAAAACGGAAACATTATTGTATCGGATGTTACCGGAAAGCGTTGCCCGGCAATTGATCAGCGGCCAAACAGTCATTCCAGAAACATTCGAATCGGTGACGATATTCTTTTCCGATATAGTCGGTTTTACCAAATTATCAGCATCAAGCGAACCAATGCAGATAGTCACCTTTCTTAATGATCTCTATTGTTTGTTTGATTCGATTGTTTCCCATTATAATTGTTATAAAGTGGAAACAATTGGTGATGCTTATTTTGTGGTATCCGGTTTACCACTGCGTTATGACCAACATTGTTCAGAGATTGCATCCATGGCTTTGGAGCTGTTGGAATCGATCAAAACATTCAAAATAAGACATCGTCCTGATGAATCATTGCAGCTTCGGATCGGTATCCATACTGGTAGGTGTTCCAGATCATCGAATAGAGGGCGGATCCTAATTCGAATTCTAATTGAACCAATCAACTCCCTTCCAATTCCAGGTCCAGTGGTTGCAGGCGTGGTTGGCAATAAGATGCCTAGATATTGTTTGTTTGGTGATACAGTCAATACGGCTTCACGGATGGAAACCAATGGTTAGTGGTAGTTGGTTGGGCGCGACCAACAAATTCAATGGTTGATTTAACCCTTTTCCCCTCTCCTGTGACCGCAGGTCAAGCTATGAAAATCCACATGAGCGAAGAATGCAAACGACATTTGGAGAATACCAATGAATTCTTGATCCAAGAACGTGGATTAGTTTACATGAAAGGCAAAGGGGA
Source organism: Amerodectes protonotaria (assembly GCA_025882695.1). NCBI lineage: Eukaryota > Metazoa > Arthropoda > Arachnida > Sarcoptiformes > Proctophyllodidae > Amerodectes > Amerodectes protonotaria. The sequence goes on along the minus strand of JAOZJS010001048.1, from coordinate 9,355 downwards.
GGTTAGGACATATTGGTTGAATGGCCATGTTAATGGTCCTCAGCTTCGTCTCAACCAGAAAGAATTCAAATATACGGATTCACCGTGGATACAGAAAGATCAAAAACTACCGATTAGTATATTCCAGCACCAGGATGAGCGGGATCGTCAGAATTCGTTGAACGAACGGAAAGAATTGAATATGACCAAATTCTACAAAAGGAACCTTGGCCATGGACCATTGAACACATCGTTTTCAAGGCTGAAAGGTCCACAAAGTAGCTCTTGTAGTACGTTTTTGCCAAAAGGTGATAATTATCTTAGCCCGAAAAGTGGTAAAAAGAATTGGCCATTCCGGATATTCAACCATAAGCTACGGTCGAATTCACAGAATCAGAATCAAACAACGACAACAACAACAACAGAATCCTCGCAAGAAACCTCCAACAATATTCCAATGAAAGAGAACAAATCCATAATCCATAATGCTCATCCAAAGAACATCATGGTCAAATCGACCAGTTACAATATGATTGAATCTTTCCATACTGCTCGTGATACCACCACCACCGTACAACCAGCCGTAGCAATTCCGCAAAAACCACCAGCAACTGAACCAGAATCTCCGGTCAAAATGTTCCAACAGGATGGGCTTAAAATGAAGAACGTAGGTACATTCTCCATTACCTATGATGTTGATGACTGTGATGGTGATCAACTATTGGCCGATTCGTCCAACCAAGAAGCCGCTGAAGATCCGGATGAATCAAGCCAAGAACCGTTGTTGAAGCATCAACAACAGGCACAACAACGGAAACCTCGATACAATCATTTGAAGATACCGAACCGGAATCCAACTCGTAAAAGTAGCTTACAAGAAGTGGACGAAGATTTCGATAAGAATGATGAGCTTATCATCAAACGAGACCGAACCATCCATTGTGAACCGTTGGTGGAAGAACTTTGTCCACCACCACCACCAACAACAACAACGGATGCTGCAACATTGAAACGTCCGAATGGTGTGCTGATTTCGATCCAAGATGATAATATTGGTGGTGGTCTTCCAGAACCACGCCCACCACCACCACTACTACCACCATCCACATCACCACCACCACCTTCACTCTTCATTGCCAAACAACAACAAACCAACAACAATGATTGTTTTCAATTGGACATGTCTTCTGAACCATCACCATATGAATCGACCACTGGATCATCCACCGGATTCATCAATCCGGAAGCGGAAAGTCTCATCAAAAACAATAATAACAATAATAATAATCAAATCAAGAATTATTGCCGATATTGATGATGATGTCGCCCCTCCCCTCCATACACGCCCACACACACCCACAAAAAGACATGAAAATCGATGATATATCTCCAAGGAAAACTTCTAGTCAACCAAACACACACCCACACCCATACACACCCACATTCGGCTAACCAAGCATATTATATATATATACATAGTCCATCGATCATATCAGATTCGCTATTTTTTTTTGTTTCGCGCGGCCCCGCGTTTCTCGGGGAAAACGTCTATTTTTTTTCGCTGTTTGTTTGTTGTTGTTGTTGAACGCACATGATTTTAATGAATTATGCAACACAATAAAAAAACAATAATCTTTTTTTTTGTTTTGGATCAAATTTCCATCTTGGTTTTTTTGTTCACAAGTGCGCCGTCTTACACCATCGGCATTTGGCATATTTCACAGCAGCAGCACTTGTGGTGTGTGCATACAAATTACATTAATTATTGAGAATTAATGAGATGAGATGATTTCTGGGAAGTTCACGGTTCACTTTTATTCGATCTTCTAGTATTACCACAACGAACCACCACCACCACCCGAAGAATCTCTCGTTAATCTCGTTCTTTTTTATATTTTTTCCAAAATCTTCGAACCTCTTCATGGCCGGATGGTGTAACCACTAAAAACCTTCTGGTGGAATTTTCGAATAGAATAACGCCCAAACTCTGTTTTTTTGGGAGAAAAATTCAACAACAAAAAATGAATAGATTATCCATGGTGGTAATATGATCTTACATTTGCATATTTTCTCAATGCTTCATAATCGGTTTGAGAGTTGAATTGTGAATAAAGGACACCATCGGAGAATTTCAATCTATTTCGTTCTTGTTCCCATAAAAATATCTGATCAATTATGGTGCTCGGTATTAGTGTATCACGTTTTTCCGTCGTTTTCATATGTGGATGTACATGCATCGATAGATAATGAGTGATCTGTTTGGCAGTGATACCATTCTTGAATGCTGCCCTAACCGAATCTCTGGTTATCAATCCAACAATGAACTTGGGAAATCGATAGTCCAATTCGATGAACAATGTTAGCAAAGCTATTTGAAGAGGCGATTCTGTTGATAAAAAAAATAAGATTATTTTTTTCGGGTTGACATCAGGTGTAATATTTACCGGTATAAGCGTAAACACGATAATTGGTTTCCACCACAATAAAACCTTCACGTTTGGTGTGTTGTTGAGTCAGGGCTACATTGGACATTCCAAAATTACTTCGAACACTATCGAACAATCGATAGATCAGCCTGGTTGGATAAAAGCGGCCATCTTTACGCTTTGTTTGGGGAAACCACCACAATTTTAATGATAATAATTAAAATTTAAAACAAAAAAAGCCGACAAACCTTTCGTTGATAAACAAGACCCATTTCTCTAAGGTGCTGCAAGAACGATTGCAGTGTTTCACTCAGACCATCGGTGGAATAGCTCTAAATCAAAATGAAATGATCATCAGTTAATCATCTTTAAATTCTCCCCACTCTTCACCTCAAATACCTTTCCGAGTGTTAGAAAATTCAATTCAAACAAAAAACTTAAACATTCAATGAAGCTGAAGCCAAAACTTTCGACAAGTTCAAGATATTTTCGTAAAAAGAACCATATTTGCAAAGAAATGTCCATCAATAAAAATTGAAATCCGGATGCGGTAATTATGATATCATTGTTGTCATCCGTTTCAATCAATCCGGCATTAAATATGACTTTTTTAGTGATTTCACCAATGTTATCATTTTGGTCTTTTAATTTTACGCCGGCCATAAAATTCAAAACGGAATCCCATCGTTTATTGATGGCATAATTATCCAATGTTTCAATATCTGGCTTGTGTTTGTCGATTCCAAGCGGGGAAAATAATGAACGACGTTGGCCACTAATAATCAATGATCGATAATTGAAAAATTTAAGCAAATCAAAAACAAAGACAAAAACAATCGTTCATTTTTTTACCCTCCAAGAAAGGCTGTTTGGAAACCTTTTTGAAACACAGCATTCAACAATCGACCAGGCAACCCCGATTGCATTGGCGAAGATTTCCAAATCTGAAGACGAGTCAAAATATCAGCTGCTTCATTGTAATCACTGCGAGTCGATGGAAGACAAATCGGTAAAATTTTTTTTTCGAAACAACGAATTACCTGATTGATTTGACCCAAGATGACACAACTGCTTGTGGAATGGGCTGTTCAATGAACAACATTCGTAGAACGAAATTCTGTGCCATCGAAGGCAATTCTCTGAACACAGCCATACAAGCCATCGGTGATTCATAAAGCTGATTCAATAATACTGGATTGAATTTTTCCAAATAATTCAATAAACCAATGTTCATTTCATCAAATTCTTCTTGGGCATCAATATCGACACTATTGCCCATCAATGGTTTAGTGGTGGTGGTGGTCATTTTGGTGATGATCGTTTCGCGCGGTAGTTAGATCAACAACAATCAAAATATTGGAACATCATCAATAATTTCAAATCTTTGAAAAAAATGGCATTCAGACATCATGTGGACCATAGTGAAGTCACAACAAAGCACCGGCAATATAAACAATTATTGGTTTATTGCCATCTGGTGTCAAAATAGTTACACTAGCTACCTTGTTTGAGAAAAACCAGATGGCAGCACCGGCGATTTTTGATTCACGATTTTTTGTTTACCAAAAAAATATTCTTGTATTTATTCTTGAATGATGGGTTCCTATTCTTCGAAACCAGAAGTTTCAGGTCCTTTAGGAACTGTAACGGTAAATTCGAAAGCTGATGCTGAAATTCAAAAAATCAATCCACCTAGTGGATGTCCAATGCATAATCAATCAAGTGGATCATCTGAATGTCCCATTAATCCAGATAATCGTATGCCATTGGAGCCTAATCAACAACCATCGATTGGACAACCGTTTGATTTGAGCAAAGAACGGCAAACATCAACCATACCTAAATATGATCATAAAGATGATAAAGAAAAATATTGGGTTTATCCATCGGAGCAAATGTTCTGGAATGCGATGATCCGAAAAGGTTGGAAATGGCAAGATGCGGTCGAGGGAAAAGATGATGATAAAAATGAAAAATTCACCTCGAAAGACATGTCGGATATAATCAAAATTCATAATTTCAACAATGAAATGGCATGGAAAGAAGTGCTGAAATGGGAATTATCATTTCACCTAAAAGAATGTCCATGTGGACCAACTTTGAAACGGTTTGGTGGACGTGCTCAAGATTATTCACCACGTGCACGAATGCGTTATTGGCTTGGCTATGAGTTGCCATTTGATCGCCATGATTGGATTGTTGATCGTTGTGGTAAAGAAGTGCGCTACATAATCGATTATTACGATAGCGGATATCTGGAGGAGAGCGGAAATTTTGCATTGCTCGATGTTCGGCCGGCTTTGGATTCGTTCGAAGCACTTTGGGATCGTATGCGAGCAACGTATTGGCGTTGGACACACGAATATTTTGATTTTGGCCACAATCAACAACGGCCACAAACCGTTCACGAACAACAACAACAATCTAGTTAAAAATTCATTAGTTTGATTAATTCATTAATTCATTTTGTAATTGTGTATTTTAATGTGTTTATAGTCAAAATAAATTGAATCAAATTTGATCAGATCAAATTGTTGATTAATCTCGTTTAATATAATTCTTGGGTAAAATATCTGGAGAATATAATCCAAGGTTTCAGCACGCTCATTGGTCAAATGGTTGATTGCGGACGAATCGTTGGACCAAATCTTTGGCCACTCTTGGTTGATCCAATATCACTCCATGGCCAGCTACACGTACCATAGCATAATAAAGATTATCCGCATGCCGAACATAACCGGCAACATGTTCATCTTTAGGATCAACCCGATAGATGATCCTTGTGGATGATCTATATTTATCTTCACCTTTCCACTGTAGCTGGCGAAGGAAATCCTCAAACAATGGTGTAGCGACGATAATGTCCAATTGTCCTTGGTAGAATAGAATTCTATAGCCAGCATTCAAAATTTCTTCCACCCACGGTTTAACCGTGTCCATTGTATCGCCCATCAGATGATAGAAAACCTCTTCGGATTGCTCCAAATATTTTAGATTGCCAACATGAATGGATTTCCTAGTTGCAGGTAGATCCAGAAACTTGCTACAGTTTGGATATTTGGTGGGCGGATTTCGCTCCAAAAAATTATGATAATAATCGAAACCAGTAACATTGTGGAAATAAGTAGGATCGGTTAACGCTCCCCCTTCGATTAGTTCCATCATGATCGCTTCGGCTTCTTTGAATCGTCTTTGTTTCACCAAAGCGGCCATCTTGTTTTGTTCTTCTATAAAATGGCTTCGCTGGATTTCATCCAACAAGCCTACTTGAAAGAGAAATTCACCATAATTCATTTGGATCAATGGATCACACCATCCATCTCCGATGATCAAGCCTTGAAGATTGATCGGGATTTTCGCCTTGTTTCCAACTTTATGGATCTTGTAGGCAATGGCTGGAACATATTTGCCACCATAAGATTCGCCCGTAACATAAAACGGATTCTTCTGCAATTCGGGGAACAAGGTGAAAAATTGTTCCAAAGCCGTGTATAAATTTTCGGCAACTTGTACTTCGTTTTCAGCGAATCCTTTCGGATTTTTGGTGAAACTAAAACCAACACCCACTGGATTGTCAATATAGAGCATGGCATAATCTTCGTTCCAGGTATAATTGTTGATGGATAATTGGCCTTGTTTATCCAAAATCATCGGACCATTCTCTATCAGCAAAGCGATCAAAGAAGATCCTCCTGGTCCACCTTCCAGCCATAACATGATTGGACAGTCTGTTTTATTCGACTGATGGAATCAAATCTAATCCGTCATTAAACCGGAAATCACCACCAATCATCAAGTATATACTGACTTACCATGGCTGGCCAGAACCAGAAAAACAAGTTGGAATCATAATGTTTGTCCACCGTTAAAAATCCTGAATAACTTTTCAAATTGGTCCCATTCAAGCGGACTTCGCTCAGCATTCTTGCCTTTTCGATTTGATTGGATTCAATCAAGGGCGTCAGAAACAGTGGCTCGGGTCCGGAATATCCGGATTGCCGGTTCGGGAAGCCTTCGACGAAGTATCCAGACGAATCCACAAAGACCATTATCACCAGACACGAGACCAACAACAGAAGAATCTTCGAAGAAATCATCATCATTGTGATATCCGTTCGAAACAAGCTCACGGATTGTGATGGTGGAAATCCAAAATTCGAAATCATTTAAATACACACATATTTGACAAAATCATTTTATTGAACATTTTTGATTGATTGATTGATTGATTGATTGATTGATTGTCGTCCAGTGTGATTAGCGAGACCTTGCAACCATGGTCTTGATTGGTGGAATTTAGACTTGTTGATGATCGTAAGACAAGGTTAATGGTGCTGAAGATTTAACAATCAGTTCACAAAAGATTCATTGCGGATAAATCGTTGGATTAAATCTTTAGCCACTCTTGGCTGACTCCTCGGAACAACATGTTCAGCATTACGTACCATAATGAAATAAAGATTACGGGCTTGCCGAACATAACCGGCCACTTGTTCATCCTCCGGATCAACCCTATATATGGTCCTAACCGCAGATCTATATTCCCGTTCACCATGCCAATGTAGCTGGTATAGGAAATCCTCCAACAACGGCGTGGCAACGATGATGTCCAATTGTCCTTGGTAGAACAGCATTCTATAGCCAGCATCCAGCAACTCCTCGATCCAAGGTCGAACACTATCGGCTGAATCGTTGAACAAATGGCGAGAAGCATCCTCGGAAAAATCGTAATACTTTTGATTTTGCCCCACATGGATTGATCTTCGAGTTTCCGGAAGATTCAGAAATCTTTCGTCAACATTCGAATTGTTCTTGGAAAAGTTATCTTCTATAAACGAATGATCATTGTACGAACCGCTCACATTGTACAAATAACCTTTTCCGGTAAGGTTGGCCAATAACAATTGTTCCCAAAACTGTGCAGCTTTATTGAATTCTCGCTTCCGGATGTATGATTTAGCCATATTCTGCCATTTGATGAGATAATCACGTTGATTATCATCCACCAAGCCAATATTGTATAGGAATTGTCCATATTGCATTTGAATGATAGGATCACACCATCCGTTTCCGATGGCCATACCTTGTAGGTTCATTTTCAATCGGGCTTGTTGGCCCATCCGATGGATCTTGTAAGCGATGGCCGGAACATATTTGCCACCATAAGATTCGCCCGTTATGAAAAACGGATTCTTCTGGTATTCGTGGAACACGGTGAAAAATTGTTCCAAAGCTTGGTATAAATTTTCGGCCACTTCCACCTCGTTGTTGGACATTCCCGAATCGTTTTTGGTGAAACTGAAACCAACACCCACCGGGTTATCAATGAATAACATGGCAAAGTCTTCGTTCCAAGTATAGTTATTCAAAGATGGTTTCAATTCAGAATCAATCCACAATGGACCAATCAAACGAAGTAAAGCATCCAGCGAAGATCCACCTGGTCCACCTTCCAGCCATACCAAAATGGGAGTATCTGTTTTGTTTGACTGAAATGGAATCATCGAATTCGAATCGTCGAATTTCAGGAATCTGGATTAATCTGAATCAATCAAGAATCCGATTGATCAAGGCTTACCAAAGCTGGACAAAACCAGAAAAACATATTGGAATCATAACGTTTGTCCACGGTCAAAAATCCTGAATAACTTTTCAAATTGATCCCATTCAAGCGGACTTCGCTCAGCATTCTTGCCTTTTCGATTTGATTGGATTCAATGTATGGGGTCAAAATTAATGGCTCGGATTCGGAATATCCGGATTGCCGGTTATCAATCTGTGGGATCCGGTTCGGAAAGCCATCGACCGTCAAGGTGCCCAGCACCGTCAGACAGATGATCATCAGCAGATATGTGGCCAGCTTGTTCATTGTACGAGTCATTTTTTTTCGTGGACCAACTTGCAACGGATATACTTAGACCAATCATCTTGGCACTTATATGGATGTTGAAACATTTTCATTGGTTTTGTTGGCATCCTAGCTGCAAAATATCAAGGCTGGATGGATATCGAAATTTTATGATTTTGATTTGATTCGAATCCTCCAAGAGATTCCAGCGAGAGACAAGATTAGATTTGCTTGGAAACGTTCGGAAAAAAAATTTCCAATTTCCAAGGTTAAAATCAATCAATACCAGACGATCAAAATAATGGTTATGAAAAATTCAAGTTATTTTTGGCAACGGCAATCAAAACATCAAGGCCGAAAAACGAAAATCCTAGTTAAATTTAGTTTAGTTTAGTTTTCCGAACATCCCATCCAAAGCCACTTTGTGTTGACCATTTTTAAGCGGGACAATAGCTTTGTTCACGCTTTATCCTGGCTGTTTCACTTTGGCTTAGCGCTAAAATTGAATTTTACCCTGAATGGTTGAATTTTCAGCGGAAAGATGGCGCTACTATCAACTCCATTCCCATTCAAACATGATCTATGCGTCAAGCGTTTGGTTCAACCTCCAGCAGACGATTGAGTGATACTGTGACCAACACAGTGACCAACTGTCCTATAACCACTTGCACAAAATGGGAGGAGCAAAGTTTTTACAGAACAACCAAAATAGATAGACGCTCGTATGTGCACGATCACAATCATCGCGACCAACGATGCTATTGGTCAGTGGTGTTGTGCGTGCGCGTGTGCATTTCAGTGCGCATTGAAAATGAATCGCTTAGCTTTATATAGCAGTTTAATTATTATAATTGCGCTCCTCCAAAGTACCGCCCAGATGTACACACATTTCATACGTTTCAAGTTATTCAAGTTATTCAAACGCTACCTTTTCTAATAGCAAATTGCTACACTTCCTATTGCTTATGGGGCCATTCCGGGTAGGCCTCATTCCTAACAAATCTTCGGATCATATCTTGAGCCACCATTGGTTGATCATACGGTAGAATGTGGCCAGCATTACGTATCATTATGTAATACAGATTGTTTGCTTGACGAACAT